>LNAC01000142.1:3440454-3464993 GCA_002007465.1 Ailurus styani | reverse complement strand
GATTCACAGACCTGTACCCCTTGGGCAAAGAATAAAAATAAAATAAAAAAAAAAAAAAGAATCTTAAGCAGACTCTGCTGAGCATGGAGCCCAACCTGAGATCTTAACCTAAGCCAAAACCAAGAGCCAAACGCTCAACCAACTGAGCCACCCAGGTGCCCCGTCAGCATATTCTTCTAGTCACAAAGTAATGGCTGAGGTTTTAGGTATCACCAGCAGATACAGCAAAACAGAGCAGGAAGAAAAGCATTTGTTTTCTGTTTTTCTCTCCCTAAGAATTAGGAAACCTATCTAGAAGCTTTGCATCTCTTCAGGCCTTTCACATCTCTTGGAGCAACTCTAAGCCAATTTCTAACAAAAGGAATGAGGCAATAGGATTGGATTAATCTAATGAGGATTTATTGGGTCAAGTAGAGGTGGGGCACCACAATAGGATTGGATTAATCTAATGAGGATTTATTTGGGTCAGGTAGAGGTGGGGCACCACAACTGGTGAATTACACCAATGCTTCCTTTTCTTCTCCTGCATTACCACTTGTAACCATACATACTGTTAGTGTCCCATAGCTTCATGGTCTTGAACCATATTAAGGCCTTTAATGCTATTCAGTAATTCTTCTTGAAATATAAAATTCCTGGGCACCTGGGTGGCTCAGTGGATTAAAGCCTCTGCCTTCAGCTCAGGTCATGATCTTAGGGCCCTGGGATGGAACCCCAAATTGGGCTCCCTGCTCAGCAGAGAGCCTGCTTCCTCCTCTCTCTCTGCCTGTCTCTCTGCCTACTTGTGCTTTCTCTCTCTGTCAAATAAATAAATAAAATCTTAAAAAAATATAAAATTCTTTAAAAATATTGATGTCTCTACTCTACTCTACCTTACTCACCTAAGGTTTTTTTTTGCCTTTTTTGTAAATCTGCAGTCTCCACTCTTATGCTCAAGTCTTGTTCTCTTGAGTCTCTTCATGTGTAAGAGTGGTGGTGTCTCACTATTACCATAGCCCCTAAGAAAAATCCCAACTGATTATGCTATAACAGAAGTGTCATAAACTGGGTGGCTTTTAGTTTTGGAGGCTTCAAAGTCCAAGAGCATGGTGCCAATAGATTTGATGTGTTGGTGAGAACTCACTTCCTGAATGGCCATCTTTCACTGTGTCTCATACAGCAGAATGTCAAGGGATCATTTTGAGTTTCTTATAAGGGCCCTACTCCCATTCCTGAAGGCTCTCTCAGGACCTAATCACCTCCCAAAGGCCCCACATCCTTGTATCATCACCTTGGGGTTAGAATTTCAGCATATAAATTTGGAGGGAACACAAACATTCATTCTGTAGCTCTGTACCCTTGAAATCCCAGGATTTCACATCTCATGAAATTATGTTTATAGATAAATATTAAACCTTTCTTTCAGCAATATATCCATATGTTCACTTGCTAGCAAAACTTTCTTTGTGGAAGGTCTAGAAATAAGTGGAACATAGTTTAGTCTACGCACAAGGAAGAGGCCCTATATATTAACTTTTGCTTTTTTCTACTAGTTTTCATTCTAGTTTCTTAACGATTTAAAGTCCTAGCAATAATAAAATTCATTGGTATCTCTAATCACCATTAAGAGAAGAGACAATGGTACCTGGCATAATCTTTCACAGGAAATCATAGCAGTAGCCATCTTGAACATTAGTGTCAAATTAGGAATATACATATAGTTTATAATGAAACATATTGAGGCATAAAATTTGAAATACTGTTGTAGATGTGACCAAATAAGTAGAATCTTGGCAACTGTCTTGTGAAATACTTTCCAAAAAAGATACTTGTCTCTTTTTTGACTTGACCTGACCTGATTATGCTTTGAAACCCAATATGGATCATCTAAAGAGAACACTATACACTGAACTGGAAAAAAGCCTTGCCCTGATTTCTACCAGATATGCTGAATTACTATTTATAATATTCTTAGTTCCAATTAATTAATCTGTCTTTATCTAGTAAAACAAAACAAAACAGAAGTGACTGTTTTGATTACTTTCCACACTGTCCAGGAAAATAATTGACACCTGAGCTAAAAGTATAACCCTTCAATGGCTATGTGTGGTGATGGGAGAAATCTTTTGTTTCTCTCTGTTTATTTCTGGGCTAAGACCAAGTTGATTTTCATTAAGAGGCCTTTCAAGAGGTTGATCACCCTGAAATCCCATTTAATAAACAAAGATTGAGAAAGAAAGCATTAGCCACACCAGGCAAGAAACTCTATAATTGGTGCATATGTGTATTTCTGTGCCATAGTTTCCAAACCAAAGTGTGTTCAGAAAATACCTGGTGAACTTCCCTGTTTCCATGGCATATTTACTAAAAACAAAAATCTAGAAGGATACTAAAAAATCTGTACTTATAGAAAGTTTCCTTTGGGATTTTGGATGATGCTTGTCCTTCAATATTTCTTCGGCAATCATTTTATTCAATGTATGTTAACAGTGTTGTGCCTGGAGCATATTCTCTTGAAGTCTTGCAAACATCATGCAGCTGGGTGGCAGAGACCAATATATACCACTCCACATAGCCCACTGATCTCTACCTTAGTGTTGTGTATTCATTGTTCTGTGTTTCTGCATGACTGAGTGGTAGTTAGCATTATTTATTCAATTGTCTAAGACAGAAAATTGGAATTGTCTATGACACTTCACTTAACCTTACGCGTCGAATAACTACTAAATCTTATCCTACCTTTCATGTCACTAACATGTATTTAATACATTCTTTCCCCTCTACTATTTCTCAGAATCATTCACCATTATTTCTCATTTTGGATTACATAAATGTCTTACTAAATCATTCCCATTTTTGTGCATTTGCGCACTCCACTTCATTCTCCACACCATGGTGTGATACCTGCAATCCCCTGATTAATGGGCCCATATATCCCCATTGTCTCAAGATATAACCCAAAAACTTTTGAATAGTCTTTCAAATAAGACCTCTAATGGTTTAATGATTTTAGTAGTAGAATCAAGATCCTTTGTGAGTATTTAAGAGATTTCCATGGGGTATGTTTAGCAATAATAGTTTTTTAAAAATCAATTTCCTGACCCTCAAATTCCATATGTTCCTTTCCTAACTTCATGTAACATTTCTCTTTTCACCTTCCATGTCAAAATTTCTCATTCCCCACTTTACAGGAAAAAAGATGCATATAACTCATTTATTGTGGTATATTCTTTAGTTATGTAAAATGCTTTAGGGTAACTAAAAATGGAAGATTTATTACATCAGAAGTTTTACTGCCTCTTTTTATTTGGAACATATTGTTATTACACATGAAGCATGACTTTAGAAATGAGTTGTTCTGGCAATTGTTTGGATGCTTTGACTCCACATATACTGGTAGAATGTGTAGGCAGGGAGAGGAATGGTAATTTTCTTTTAAGAATCCTACATTTTTCACCCACTGACTTTCAAAAAAGGCAGAGATTTTATGGGAGAGTTTGAGGATGCAAATCAAAAGGAATAATAGATCCAGAAAATTAAATGAAAAAAATGGTCTTTTCTCCCACCTATTATAAGTATGCAGTTTCTTTTGGATATATTCATGCCCCTAAGATGTGCATTAGTTGGAAAGGAAAGTATTTTTAAATAGATTAAGAGACCCATGCTATTCATATTAATATACTTTAAATAACTGGAAGGTTTTCAGGGACTACGAGAATTGTCATGTTACACAGGAGAAGATCCACAGATTAAAATGTTATATGGTATCTTGTCAACTCAGGGCACATTTTATAATTGTCGATGTGCCAAATTGTATGATGCTTACTTGGCTACGGCTGGGAACTAGGTTTCCAAGAAATTTCTTCCTGGTATGTGCCAAGCTAAGAGTGGCCTCTTAAAAGAAGAACCTATGTTCAATTTTGAAGGCTGAAGTAAAGCAGACACTATTGCTCTTGGAAGCCTGTTAATCAGACAAGGTGACAGAAAGATGCCTGGAACCCCAACTTGTCCTTACTCTGCTCTACTATCATCTAATTTTTATTTACTCCTCTTTTTGTTGTGAAGTGACTAATATTAAGACTGGAAGGTAATGTCTAAATAAATAAAGATTATTCTTGGTTATAGGTAAGGTGATTTTGAAATGACCTGTTATACACATAAACATACAGCTATCTGAAATACCACATATTGGGAAATAAATGGCTCAATTTTATAAACTCAAGTAGCTTTATAGTTCAGAAAATATTAGAATCGGCTTCTTATAGAAGCAGTATCATATATCTAATTGGTATTTATGATTTGTAATAATAAAGATTGATGATATTTAATAGGCTGCTTTCATTGGTCCTGCTGTGATTAGACATATTAACAGAAAACATTATCAATTTGTATTTTATAACTAGCAAAATAGAAAAATAAGAAAGCAATGTAAATGAGCTATATAAGGCAATTATATATAGATTTTGAAATTAATTAAAATCAACACTCAGGCAATGATATCTGGAAACCTAGTATGACAAACTTACAGATTAACAATAAGATTTTTATGAATATGATAATATAATCAAAATCTTTTCTCTAAGTAGAAATAACACTTAATTTCAACCTAGCAAAATTATTTTTAGAATTCCACAGTCATGAAATTATAAATACGTAGGACTCAGTGTTTATAAGATTACAAATTTGTGGTATTAGGTAAATCAAGTTATAGAGTCATATTGTTATCAGTAGTCTCCTCAATTACTTAAAACTAAATCTACAAGATTATGTTTGGTGTCTACGCTAGGTTTGAAAGGAATTTACCTTTCCTAGTCCCTAAGTAAAGTGACTTGTGTTATGGCATATGTTTCCCTGAGGGCCAGATCCTTCACAGGCATTCCATCTCCTACTTCTTCTCTCATTTCCACTGGAGATACCATGCTATTTTCCAAACTGGGTGATTTCTAGGTCTTTGTAAGTCACAACCTTGGCACCAGTCAATAATAAGTTCCTAGATTTCTTTTGGAGTACCTACTTTAAGCAAGTCTTAGTGCTGGTTTCCCCACAAGGTTTCTGAGGAAAAAGCAGTGTGTACTCCACATGCATACTCAGTTAAAGGAAGAGTCATAAGCTTCCATGAGCATCTAGAGTACATAAATAGCCAAGTTCTTACTGATCAGGGACCACATCTTCAAAGTCAACCCTATCTAATATCTTTTCACTTATCATCTCTTAAAGTTTGTATATTACATGATTAAAGAATATGTATTCCACTTGGACCCCAAATATATATTTGCTCTTAGTACATTGCTCTTTAGTGTAAAAACACTGAGGAATACCTTAGGAAAGAGCCTTCTAATGGGCATTAGGAGGCCTACTGTAAAGATTCTGTCCATTACACTCACTTCAGTATTCTGTGTTGATGTGTTCTTTTAATAAGGTGTTTTCTAGCTTTGGAATTTGGAGATAATTGTCTTCCTTTGAAAATGTGTTTGAGATTTATTACAAAGCCACTGTGAATCATGCATCTGATCAAGATTTACTTTTTAGCTGGTTGGAAATCAGAGTCCAATTTGTAGATTCCCCCAATAGCAAGTTTACACTTCATGATATGCATATTTATATCTGTCCTTGGCTCCGGTTTATACTCCTACTTTTTTTTTTCCCTTTCTCACCTACTTCTAATTTACGCTATTTTGTTACATATTATTTTGTGTTTTTAAACTCTTATTCTATTTTGGGAACAAGGTGTGATTTAAATTAACATTTTATAAAAATTATTTTCATGCTTTAGATTTCTCACTTGTTAATATCCCTGGTGTGGGAATTTGCACCAAGCTCAAATTATTTCTGCCATAGATCCTAAAACTACTACTGTAATGCATATATTTTATATTAGTGTATATGGTATAGAGAAAAATTAAGACCAGAGGCCCATATATTCTAGCTACCTATCACAACACTACAAGGACCTTACCAAGGTCTTTCTATTGCAGACAGAACAAAACAAGTATTTTTGGAGATGAACTTCAGTTTATAACTAAAATAACTCTCAATAAAAGTATGTTTTATTGTGAACATTATTAAGGATATAATTCGCAAACTTTCTAATGCACAGAGATTTCTTATTGTATCCAGAAGCCATTGAGTCGACAAGACAAATTCACCTTAAAATATATAAAAAGATAAATGCATAGAGAAAAAAGTAAACGTATTAAATGTGCATATGTCATACCTATTTAAAATATACTAACTTATAAAGTTACACAAAATAATTTTGGTAATCTTTGCATACCAAAAACTAATTTAATGCCAAAAAAATGTTTCCTTATATTGTCATCATCACTCTAGATACATAAATGTGACATTCCTTCTGAGTGTGCTTATTTTTATTCATATAAGCCATAACAAAATCTCCCTGAAAATTTCCTGCATATCATTCTTTGAGTATAGTCTGGTTACTACCACTGACCTTATCTGGAGTGATTAACACTGTTTGGTTACAAGTAATAAGAAGCCACTGGGGATATCTGAACAAAAAAATGGAGGAGGACAGATATGACCTACTAGGTTTCAGAAAGAAAATGGAACCAGGAAATACAGTGCTAGCTAGACCAGCTAGACTAAGACTGGGATTTCATTTTCAAATTTTGCTAAAGAGGGGCTCATTGTCAGAGTTTAGGTCACCTTAACTATAGGTAAGGAAAGAATCATGTTGTCCAAATTATAATCATATGAAAGATAAAAAAAGACATTCTTAAACTGTTTAATTAAAATAGTGGGTCAACAGTTAAAAAGAGGTTGCATCCCATGTAAATATTTGGAAGTCATAGTCATATTAGAAAAAACTGAACCTGTAAGGATATATAAAATTGTTCCTGGAGATACATGTATATACATATAGGTAAAGTAACATGTGTTTAATGACATAAAACTTAAATTGATCTACAGTGCTTAGGATTAAAATGAATGTTATTTAAATATCTTTTAGAAGCAATAAAACGTATCTATTTAAAATGTAAACATGAAGATTTTTGAGAAGTGTGACACCTGTTTCTACCATGAACACGTGTCTATTACCCCACAAAGTTCTCTTGCATCTAACAAATCTCCTTAACAACCTAGCCTGAGTTAAATTCTGACCTACCTTCTTTCATTAAAATGAGTGGGTCTTTTCCCTAAAACTTCATGGAGATATATTCATATACTATGCATTCTTTAGAGATTGGCATATTTATTCAATACAAAGTTTTCAAGATTCATGCACATTAATGTATGGATCAGTAATTTGCTGACCATATATATGTAGACCTACTTTTGGATGCTCTACTTTGTTCCACAGATAGATATGTCTGTCTCCACACCAATACCACAGTCTTCGTTATAGCACTTTTTCTTTTTTTTAAAAGATTTATTTATTTGGGAGAGACAGAGAGAGAGGGAGCATGAGTGGGAGGGACAGAGGGAGAAGGAGAGACTCTCCAGTAGACTCTGTGCTGAGTGCAGAGCCCCACGAGGGGCTCTATCTCACAACCCTGAGATCATGACCTGAGCTGAAACCAAGAATTGGACATTTAACCAACTGTGCCATCCGGGCACCCCAATTATAGTGCTTTTATAATGAGATGAAATCAGGCAAAGTTTTCCAAATTTGTTCTTCTTTTAAGAATTGTTTTGGCTATTCTTGTTCTTTGCATTTCCATATACATTTTAGAATCAGATTGTGATTTTCCTTCTCTCAAAAATCCTCCCCTGTGGGACACCTGGGTGGCTCAGTCGGTTAAGCGTCTACCTTCAGCTCAGGTCAACCCTGTTCTCTATAGTTAAGAGTTTCTTATGGTTTGCTTCTCTCTTTTTCTTCCCTCCCCCAATGTTCATCTGTTTTGTTTCTAAAATTCCAAATATGACTGAAATCCTATGATCTTTTCTTCCTTTGTCTTGTTTCACTTAGCATCATACACTGTAGTTCCATTCATGTTGTTGTAAATGACAAGGTTTCATTCTTTTTGATGGTATTAGTCCATTATACATATATATATATATATATTATATGTATAACATCTATTATATTTTCTTTATCCATTCATCTGTCAATGGACATCTGGGCTCTTTCCATAATTTGGCTATTATTGACAATGCTGCTATAAAGATTGGGGTGCATGTGCCCCTTTGAATCAGTATTTTTGTATCCTTTGGATAACTAGTAGTACGATTTCTGGGTTGTAGAGTAATTCTGTTTTTAACTTTTTGAGGAACCTCTATAGTGTTTTCCAGAGTGGCTGCACCAGTTTACATTTTCCCCTTTTTACACAGCCTCATCAACATCTGTTGTCTCCTCTTTTAATTTTAGCCATTCTGACAGGTATGAGGTATTATCTCATCATGGTTTTGACCTGTATTTCCTTGATGAGTGATGTTGAGCATCTTTTCATGTGTCTGGTAGCCATCTGTATGCCTTGGAAAAATGTCTATTCATGTTTTCTGTTCATTTCCTAACTGAATTATTTGTTTTTTGGGTGTTGAGTTTTGTAAGTTCTTTATATATTTTGGATACTAACTATCAGATATGTCAGTTGCAAATATCTTCCCCCATTCCATAGGATGCCTTTTAGTTTTGTTGATTATTTCCTTTGTTATGCAGAAGCTTTTCATCTTGATGAGGTCCCAGTAGTTCGTTTTTGCTTTGTTTCCTTTGCCTCCAGTGACATGTCTAGTATGAAGTTGCTATAATCAATGTCAAAGAGGCTGCTTCCTGTGTTGCCCTCTAGGATTTTGATGGTTTCCTGTCTCATATTTAGGTCTTTCACCCAGTTAAAAATTTTTGTGTGTGTGTATGGTATAAGAAAGTGGTCCAGTTTCATTCTTCTGCATGTTGTTGTCTAGTTTTCTAGTTTCTAGTTTTCAACACCATTTGTTGAAGAAAGTGTTTTTTCTTTTTCCATTGGATATTCGTTCCTGGTTTGTTGGAAATTAGTTGACCACATAGGTATGGGTCAATTTCTAGGTTTTCTGTTCCATTGATCTATGCATCTTTTTTTTAATGTGCAATTTATGACTTCTTTAAATCCACATATTAGTTCTGGCAATTTTTCATGGATTCCTTAGAATGCTCTATTAGCACAGTATTGTCATATGCAATTTAAAGAAATTCCTTTTTATTTTCTACTCTACAAATCTTTTGTTTCTTGTTCTTGCCTTATTGAAACAACTAGAAATCTACGATGCTTAGTTGGTTTTTAACTCAAATGTAAGTTCCTGAATGCCAGTCTAATTGTTTTGGACTAATAAAAATGGGTTGGTATGGATTTCCTAATAATACTGCTTATGGTCTATAATAAATAATAGCAGTTTGACATATGAAGAGGAAAGAACAAGTTTCTCTTACTCTGCACTCCATCCCTATCCATTAACATAGGCAAACAAAATACTGTAAGAAATGCATGGCCAGTGCTTTAGATAAGAAGACAGGCTGTTGAGGATAATTACTTAACTTTGGTGAAATTGCATAGTAGTCTGCTAGAATATAAGATGATTTGAGACAAGAGCCTCATTTATTCTGTGTATTGTTGCATCCCTATTGCTAAGAACAATGCTTGGCACAGATTGTAATACAGAAAATTTGTTGACCAATGTGAAAGACCTTTAGGGACACCTCTGAGTCCAACATTATTCAGAAAAGATAGGTAAGATTGTGTGAATAAAATATTGTCATTATTTCAACATAATTTTTGTATACAAATAAAGGCAGTGAGTAGGTAAATTAATTCTTGAAACACTTCCATGACCACACAGGTAGAAAAAGAATACCCTGTATATATTTTTCAGTGCATTATATTTTAAAGCTAAGAAAATTTTTTAAAACATGAGATGACATGAGTGTTGAAAGCTGATAGTCTCTAGACCAATTATGAAAGGGTTTCAGTGAGCCACAAGCTTAGCTGATAAGATAAACTAAAAAAGCTGGGTACTAAAGGTCAAACAGTTCAGGCAGACACAGTCCCAAAGATGCATGTTTCAGGAGATCTTTGAATAGGACGTCATAAAGATATGAGAAATTGAAAAGGATGATGATAAAAGAACTGTCCTGAAGGAAGTAGAATATATAAATGTGTAAAATGAAGAGCAGCAAGTCAGGAGAAATGTTTTCAACTGTGTGTTTAATCTGCTATTTTATCGTTGTTATGGGAGTATGAAAGAATGCTTTAATATACTCACATATGGTGTTTTATAATGATGAGTTATTTTGTTTATAAAGATTTGTTATATTAATGCAGTGTGGGCCTTTTTACCACATGATATTTTTTGTCTGTTTTACAGGCCATTTGCTCACATTAAAAGAAGTTGATAAAATGAACTGTCATTACGATAATAGATGTGCAATATTTAATGACTCTTTTCAAAATGTTGACAATTCTTCAAGTCTGGTCATGGGTAAATGGGGATTTGTTGTACTTTTAACTTCTGAGTATTTATAGAAGTTTTCAAAATATTTTAAATGGTTCCCTGCAAGTCTTTCAATCACTCATTCTACAACTATTTAGGGAGCACCTGCTGTATGTGACAGGCACTATTCTATGAAGTAGAGATACAGCAGTGAGCAAAACAGTCTTTTCTTTCATAAATCTTTCATACTTCATAGGGAAATAGACAATAACTACACAAATTAATATGAAACATAATATCATACATAGGAATATTAAAAAGATACATGAAGCAAATAAGGGGACAGAATTCCACTTAAAGGAGTAGCAAAGGCAAATGCCCTGAAGATAAACATGCTTGATTTGTCTAGGAAGGGCAAAAAGACCAATAGTGCCCAAGGTACATTAAAACAAGGATGCACAGTAAAAGATAGAAAATGGTATCTAAAAGACAGCCAGAAGAGGGGTCATGCAAACTCTTTTGAATTCTGCCAAGAGTTATTTTAGAATTTAATAAGAGTTTAGGACTTTAAGACTTACTTTAAATCTGAAAACATACTGGATATATTTGAATATATAATTTCAATAACTTTTTAAGAAAATACATAAACTTTATCCTACAGAGCACTTTAACTTTACAGAAAAATAGAGCAGAATGAATGCAGTTCCTATATGCCCTCTCACCCAACCCCCATAGTTTTCTCTATTAATATCTTGCATTAGTGTGGTATATTTGCTATAATTGTTGAATCAATATTACTATATTAAGTCCATTGTTTATATTAGGGTTCATTCTTTGTGTTGTACATTCTCTAGACTTTGACAAACTTATAAAGACACATATCCGTCATTACTGTATCACACGGAATAGTATGATTGTTAAAAATCTCCTGTGTCTCACCTATTCATACCTCCCCTGAGCTCTTGACAACTATAGTTTTACTGTCCCCACAGATTTGCCTCTTCTAGAATGACGTATAGTTGGAATTATACAGTATGTAGACTTTTCAGATTCATTTATTTCATTAGAGATATGCATTTAAGGTACCTCCTTGTCTTTTTGTGGCATGATAGCTCTTTTATTTATCACTGAAAAATATTCCCTTGTATGGATGTATTACAGTTTATACATTCATCTACTGAAGGATATCCTGGCTGTTTCCAAGCCTTGGCAGTTATGAATAAAGGTGTTATAAGTATCTACGTCTGGAGTTTCATGTGGACATAATTTTCAGCTCATTTGGGTAAATATCAAGGGATTCAACTGGTAGATCATAAGATAAGAATTACATTATTTTTGTAAGAAATTGTCAAACTGTCTTCCAAAGTGGATATACCATTTTGCATTCCCACCAGTGGTGAATGAGAAGCCCTGTTGTTTCGTTTCCTTACCAGGAGTTAGTGTTGTCAGTGTTTTGGCTTTTAGCTTTTCTAATAGTTGTATAGTAATATCTCATTTCATTTGCAATTCCTTGATGACAGATGTAATCACCTTTTCATATACATATTTGCAATATATATGTCTTCTTTCTTGAGGTGTCTGTTCAGATCTTTTGCGTATTGTTTACTTACTCTTGAGTTATATTCTGGATATACAAAGGTATGTGTTTTGTAAATCTTCCAGACTCCTAGTCTGGGCTTGCCTTTTCATTTTATTAGGAGTGTCTTTTGTAGTGAATAAGTTTTTAGTTTTAACATAGTCAAACTATCAGTTATCTTTCATGGATTTTACTTTTGTTACCAAAGTTATTGCCAAACACAAGGCCACCTAGATGTTCTCCTATGTTGTCTTCTAAGAGGTTTATAGTGCTACATTTTTTATATTTAGGTGTATGTTGCATTTTGACTTAATTTTTGTAAAAGATAAAAGTCTATGTCTAGATTCATTTTTTTCAGTAGCTTTTAGTAGCTCTGTAGTTAACATGTAGATAATGTTTATAGAATGGGAAGAATAGAAGCAGGAAAACCATTCCAGATGGTGCTGAAGTCATCAATGAGCAAGAAGATGAAGGCATGAGTGGGAACAGCAGTGTACTTTGTACCGGGTTATTGTGTTTCAGATATTTTGAAACTGGAGTCACTAAGCTTTTATGAGGGGATATATATGGGATTTGGGTAATAAGAACAGCCAAGAAAATTCAAAGTTTTAGGCCTGACTAACTGTATGAATAGTGTGACTATTTATCAAAATAAACACTGGACAAATAATGTGGTTCTTTGTGGGGAGGGGATATCATAGAAATAAGATCAGTTTTGACATGTCATATTTGAGGTTTGAGGTTTTTATGTAAGTGACCAGTGAGAAATATCGAGTATAAAATTGGCTATATGAATCTGGAACATTGGAAAGTGGTTAGGGGAAAATATAAATTTGGGAAATGTCAGTATATGGGTGGTGTTTAAGGTCTTGAGACTAGGGTGAAAGTAGCAACAAAATGCAGACATAAAGAAAAAGACGTCCTAGAAGCTTAGGATACATCAACACTTAGAGTTAATTAGAAGTGGTGAATCTACAACCAGATTCTGAAAGGGAGCTTTCAGAGCACTAAGGAAAAATAGAAGGGAGAGTGGGGTATATATATATTCAAGAAGAAGGGAGCAACTGTGCCAAATTCTGTTGGAAGAATTGAAAAAAAGAATGAAAGCTGAGAATTGATTATCATATTTGGCAGTATGAATACTGTTGGTGACTTTTGTGGTGACAGATGGGAACGAACATCAGGCTGGAATAGATTCACAAGGTACTGGGAGGGGAAACAGTGCAAACAGCTGCCTTCCCACAGCTTTTGCAAGGAAGTTCTGGGAATGGGGCTAAAGGGGTCAGGTATGGGAGGTAAAGTCATTCACAGTTTTGGAAACAGTAGATTAGTTCTTACTATAGACAATACCTTAAGAGACAAACTAACTCACATACTAATGTACCATAAAGTTACACAGACTAATTCTACTACTTTCCTTTTGTTTTTTCCTCCTTCACATTATCCCACAAAATCATATTTCCCTTGGCTTTAGAAACAAATGGATTATCAATAGGTGAATTTTTTTAGATGTGCTATCACTTAGCAACATTCAATGCTTCTGAGGTTGTATAGACCATTAACTCTTTCATTCTCCTCTTTACTTTATGATCTCCTGTTAATATATTTATTGTACCTTATCCTCAAAGGATTTTGTATTTATGCATGCTTGTCTTTTGCTGTGTAGTATGTGAAAAGATCGAGGGAGATATTTCTGGGACATTAGACTGTAAATATTTTAATCTTCTCCTTAAATGGTTGTCTGCCTGCGACCTGGGACATTCTCTAAAGGGACATACATGAGCACAGGGGCCAAGGATATACAAAGGGATGTGTTATTACTAGTAACTGTGTTGGCTCCACAGACACCAGAGCAGTTTTCAGTTGAGCTCAGGGTTAGAAGTGAGCCTAAGGCCTACAACTAAAATAGATCAAGCAGTATTCTTCATGTTTTCTCTCTAAATTCTCATCCACATCTTGGCCTCTGTAGCTTTCGATTCTGATTAGGAAGAAGAGAGTCTGAGAAGATCACATCAAAGGGAAAACCAACAGAAGGAAACCAGAAGCAAAGAGTTTTGCCTTGTATAGGCTTTTTAAAACTCTAAGGCTCTTAACAATAAGGTTCAGTCAGAGTCCTTAAAGCTTACCAGACCAGAGCAAACCTCCATTCCTTTTTGGGACACGGTGGGTGGTGGAAGTGAAGGAGCTATGTTGCTTTCTCTTGTCAGTACCACCATAAAAATATGAAGTGCTCAAGAACAAGGACTGAATTCTCATTGTTTCCCTAGTGCCTGTTAAAGAACTCCTATTGCCTGTAATTTTAGTATATTAGTAATCATATGCATACTTTTTAATTGACTAATTTTTCACATTTATTTATTTACTAGTTAATTATGATTGTTTCCTTATTTGAAGATGTCTTATAATAATGTGGGATTTTGTTTTGGAAATACAGGAGTGTTATTTCAGGAATTGTACATTATTTTAAGATTTTATGTAAGGGCTTTCAAAATGTTTTCATATATTTCATTTTATTGGTATTGGAAAAGTGCTTTCATAATTTTTTTTAAGATTTATTTATTTCAGAGAGAGAGAGAGAGAGAGTGTGTGAGCACTGGTGGAGGAGCAAACGGAGAAGGACAAGGAGACTACACAGAGCCCAATGCGGGGCTCAATCTCACAACCTTGAAACCATGATCTGAGCTGAAACCATAAGTCAGACTAAGCCATCCAGGTGCCCCACTTACTTACACAATTCTTATCAGAAGCTGTTCTCAATGAAAATGAGAAAAATCTAGAGAGGAGGCAAAAGAAATCTTTTATTTCTTAAGTCATTGGTAGTTTCCATTGTAGTAATATCTACTTTTTATAACTGATTAATAGATTATTACTTTGATACTATACTTTGATTTTCACTCTCAACATATCTTTTGTTATAAAGCACATATATAGATGTACATTAAGCACATATAGATGAATTTATAAACAATAAATTCAAGTTTATTTATACCATCAATAATATAACACAATTTAATCTCGATGTCACTTTTTTCCCTAATAGTTCCAATCACTTTGCCAAATATAAACGCACATGTGTATATGACTTAACTCTAGATGTTTAGCCTGAACATTGCCAAATATGGATAGTTATAAATAGATATTTTTATTTTAAACTTTGAGGTAAAATACTGTTTCTCAGCTGGGATGTTAGAAATACATATAAACCAAATGTTGGCTTATATACATACACATCTACCTACATTATTTAATTTACTAGTTTGTGAAATATTAAAAGATGTTTGTATCTATATTAAATTTAATGGCCTTTAATTTTTATTCTTTTTTTTTTAAAGATTTTATTTATTCATTTGACACAGAAAGAGAGATTACAAGTAGGCAGAGAGGCAGGCAGAGAGAGAGAGAAGAGGAAGCAGGCTCCCCGCTGAGCAGAGAGCCCGATGTGGGCCTCGATCCCAGGACCCTAGGATCATGACCTGAGCCAAAGGCAGTGGCTTTAACCCACTGAGCCACCCAGGTGCCCTAATTTTTATTCTTGTTGTGTCTTTGACTAGTTTTGATCTTGAAGCACAGAATGAGTTAGGAAAGGTTCCATTTTTCTACTATTGATTGGAAGAGTTTATATAGTATTGGAACAGTCTGTTTTGTGAAAGTTTTGTAGTCACAGACAGAATGATATTTGTCCCTGATATTTCTTTGTGGGAAAATTTTTAACCAGTGCTGTATTTGTATAAGATCCTAATAATAGCCTTTATGTCTGTGTATCTGTAGTTATGACCTGTCTTCCAAACTCAGTATTAGTTACATGTACCTTCTTTCTTCCCTCTTTGTAAATGGCAACAGAGAAGAAGTATTATTCAGTAAAGAAATATTAAATTCAAGTTTCATCAAAGATCTGTTGCATAAAAGAGGGACAAACGGAGTCAGGCTGGGTGTGTACTGAAGTATTACTTCCCCTGGGAGCTGGGCCTACTTCCAGTAATTTAAATATGGTATTTCACAAAATTTTAAGGTGTTATTAGTATTATCAGATGCCAGTATAGTCCTATCATTTATACAAGGGAAGCTTCGCATTCAAATCCAGTGTGCTGATATACCATGCAAGCCTTTAATGTTTTTAACATGTTTCAAACTTTTATTGTTCTTTCTACTCTGACCCAGGGATTATTTAGAAGTGTTTGGTTATTTTCCAAACTTTAACAATCTTTTTAGTTATCTTTCTTATTATTGATTTCTGCTATGTTTCCACTTTGACCTTAGAACATACTCTCCATGATTTCAATTATTTGAAATTGAATCTTGCATTATGCTACATATATCAGTCATATATTGTTTTGTAACAAATTACTCAAAAATTTAGTAGCTAAAATAACACTGATCATCTTAACAGTTTCTGTGGGTCAGGAATCTGGACATGGTTTTATTGCTATCTCCTGGCTTTGGATCCCTTCCAAGGCTGCAATTATTTTATTTTGTTTTAAAGATTTTATTTATTTATTTGAGAGAGAGAATGCAAGAGAACACAAGCAGGGGGAACAGCAGAGGGGCAGGGAGAAGCAGGCTTCCCGCTGAGCAGGGAGGCTGACACCAGGCTCGATTCCAGGACCCTGGGATCATGACCTGAGCTGAAGGCAGATGCTTAATGGACTGAGCCACTCACGCACCGCAAGGATGAAGTTATTTTAAAGTCCAACTGTGAAATCATGCCCAACTATTCTAAGATTTCTGAAATTTCATTTCATCATCTTTAACTTTTTAAATCAAATTTTATCAAATATTTAAGTTTTATTAATCAAACTGGACACCTGCTACATGATTATCGCTGTGCTAACCTTGGAGTTATGCAGTTAAATGAAATACCACAGCTATCACTTATTGAGAGAAAATTATAACATGACTAATAAAATAAGAATTCTGTGAAAAATCAGTAACATAATAGTGGTCAAAAAATATTACTTTTCATGTTCTGACTAATTTATAGCTATATCTGTAGTGCTAAGGAATTTTTAAAGATTATTTATTTATTTATTTGAGAGAAAGCTCACTTGAGCAAGGGTGGGGGGCAGAGGGACAGAGAGACTCTCAAGCAGACTCTGAGCTGAGCACAGAGCCCAATGTGGGGGTTGATCTCATGACCCTGAGATCATGACTTGAGCCAAAATCAAGAGTCAGATGCTTTACTGACTGAGCTACACAGGTGCCCCAGTGCTGAGGAATTTTTTAAGCGTATTGCATTCAGACAATCTGAATGTGTTCATTTTTTTTTTTAAGATTTTATTTATTTATTTCACAGAGGGAGAGAGATCACAAGGAGGCAGAGAGGCAGGCAGAGAGAGAGGGGGAAGCATGCTCCCTGCCGAGCAGGGAGCCCGATGTGGGCCTCGATCCCAGGACCCTGAGATCATGACCTGAGCCGAAAGCAGAGGCTTTAACCCACTGAGCCACCCAGGCGCCCAGAATGTGTTCATTTTTAACATTGATTTGGTTTTCTGTGTAATGAATTTCTGTCCTTGCTGCCATCTACAACTATCCACAAATCTTGATTATGTTTATATGGAAAAACAATTACTCCCTAAATAGCCAGTATATTCATTTATATTCCTTTTTTCTTTTAAAGATGTTATTTAATTATTAGAGAGAGAGAGAGAGAGAGTGAGGTGAGGTGGGGAGAGGAGAAGGAGAAGCAAAGTCCCAGCTGAGCAGGGAGCCTGAGGTGGTGCTTGATCCCAGGACCCTGAGATCATGACCTGAGCTGAAGGCAGGCTACTGACTGAGCCACCCAGGTGCCCCCTATTTATTTATATTCTACCAGCACTTTTATATATTTTAGTAAATTGTTAAGATATATGACATTATATAAAGCAAAAAATTTATTATATGGAAACTTAGGCTGAGGTTCTGTCTCTATAAATTGAAAATTTTATTCTATTCTTCTGAGCAGCTATTTATTCAAAGGTAAAATAGTGATGATGGTGACAGTGAAAAAACCATACTTGCTTCAGAGGGTTACTGTGAGAATCACTTGAATTAGTGCGCTTGAAAAGGGCCTTACAATCTTATGAGTAACACAAATATTATTGTTAGCGAACAAAGGATAATTTATGGCACTAGTGTAACTATAGCATTATAAGGTTTTAGACATGCTCTATAAATAGAAATACCATAATTTAGATGTCACTTATATTTTGTTTGGTTCTTCCATTACAAGAGATTTATGAAGGGTACCTGGGTGGCCCAGTTGGTTGAGCATCTAACTCTTGATTTTGCCACAGGTCATGATTTCAGGGTCCTGAGATCCAGCCCTGTGTCAGAGTCTGCATTTGGTCTGCTTGAGAGTCTCTCTCTCTTTCTCTCCCTCTGCTCCTCCTGCTCATTTTCTCTCTCAAATAAATAAATAAATCTTAAGAAAACAACAGATTTATGAAATTATAAAGAATCCCTATATAAAATATAGTTTGGTGACCACCAACTTACTGAACCAGCCAAGGTAATTTTATATTTAAGCCAAGGCACCTTCACTTCTTTTCTTACTTTCTAGCTCTTTATGTTATATCCATTAACTGTTGTTCTCTTGTTAAAATTAATTTTATCATACTTTATTATTTTTACTATTGTCTATTAGAATGATTTCAGTTTTGATGTCACTGGAAATAAGCACAGGAACAGTTACATAATGAACTTTTCAACTGTCTCCAGAACATGCCCTGCTTCTCAGAGATAAGTACTTTTGCTGAAGCTGAGAATTCCTTTTCTCTTTTCTTTCCTAATCAATTCCTATGTAGCTTCTACAAATCAAATCTTACTTTCTCTTTTTTTAAATTTTTTTTATTTTTAAAGATTTTATTTATTTATTTGTCAGAGAGAGAGAGGGAGAGAGCACAAGCTGGCAGAGTGGCAGGCAGAGGCAGAAAGAGAGAAGCAGGCTCCCCACTGAGCAAGGAGCCCTATGTGGGACTCGATCCCAGGACCCAGGATCATGACCTGAGCCGAAGGCAGCCATATAACTGACCGAGCCACCTAGGCGTCCCAAATCTTACTTTCTCTTAAAAGTACCTGTAATAATTCTAATTCACCATGATCTCTTTGTTTTCTGAAATCTGTGATATTTATTTAGATACTTCTTTGTTGTATTTCCTGTATTGCTACATAAACTTTGAATTAGTTTTTTACGTGTGTGTGTTTTTTTTTGTTTTTAAACAAACAAACAGTGAGAGGGGCAGAGGGAGAGAGAGAAGCAGACTTCCCACCAAGCAGGGAGCCCGACGCGGGGCTCGATCCCGTGACCCGGTGACCATGACCCGAGCCGAAGGCAGACACTCAACTGACTGAGCCACCCAGGCACCCCATGTGTCTTATTTCTAAGTAAATGAAAATATTTAAAAGTATTCACAGATTGTGTGTGACTGTATGTATGTATCTAATTACATGTAAATATACAGTACTTACTTGAATAGAATTTGTTGAAAGATAGAAGACTGAAGAATTTTTCTTGTCTACCAAGTCATTTGGACATAATCTGGAGCTTTAGCCAGATCAAGTTTTCATTCCCTGCTGCAGAAAAATAGCTTCAGAAAAGACAGTAGAAAAGATGTACATTACTTAGCATATAATGGTGGTCTTTCGAATGATATAACTCGTTTATATTTAGACAGTAAAAATAAGTAGACAGTGCTATCATTCACCAGTAATACACACTGCTGGGTTTTATATGTCTCCAAAAGGATGAGAAAGTTGTGAATTTTTGTTACCAATTATCACTCTAGGTTTTGAATTGTAGAGAGTAATTTCTGTTGCTGTCATTTGATGCTCTATTCCATGAAGCTTTAAAATACTGTGTAAAAGAGACCAGTCTTAGAATGCATTTTTCATGAGAACATACTGGATGTTTCATTGTTGAATGGGGGAAACTATAAAATAAACTTTAGATATTTCAGGAATAATAATTCACTAAGAGGAGCTATTCATTTGAACAGTGATTTTATGTCACATATTAATACTTAATATTTAGATATGAAAATTTAATTGATATCATGTTATTATATTATCATAACATAATGTTATCATTTTGTTAATTGATATCATAGATAATTAATCATATTTTATTGCTTTTTTCTCTGTAGCATCATTTCCTCTACTAATGTCTTAGTTCAAAGTCTAAGCATCTCTCACATGCTCTCCTGACATAGTCTTATAACTGGACTCCCACCTAATCAATCATTTCTACAATCTACTCCCCTATTGCTCAAGAATAATCTTCTAAAAACTGAAATCTGATCACCTTACTGCCTTGATAAATACTTTCAATAATGTCCTTAGCCTAGAGAATAAATTTGAAACTCATTTTAATGACACTCAAAATATCCTTTAAAGTATAACCTCTCCCTTCTTTCCACACATCTGTCCCCATGTTTTTCCCCCACTTTAAGCTCAACCTATGCTAAACAACAAGTTATCTCCTAAATGTGCAAGAATATTTTATATTTCTGTGCTTCCTAGACTTCTTTTTCAAACTATAACCTCTCCCCACAACTAGAGGAGTACATATTTATAATACAATATTTAGTTCAAGAACCACATCTGTCAAGCCTTTTTTTAATCCATCAGTGCTCCCAGGTGGAAGTGACTGCTTACTACTCTGTGGCCCCATTGTACTAGGTATACATTTTTACCCACATAATAGTGAAATATATTATATTTATCTATGGACTTGTCTGTTATCCTACTCTACATGAATGGCCCTTTCAGAACAGGAACTATATATTACCTGTATTGAGTGCTGAGCTTTTAACACTCATTGCTCAATTGATATACCTCATGCTATAACTAAAAAGAAAAATTCAGCCTAAAATAATTTAAACAGAAAAAATGAAGCTCTCAGTGGCAGAAAGGAAATTCAGATCTAGGTATTTGATCTAAAACTCATAGTCTTTGGAAATACTGAGATTTAAAAGTTTAGAACCTCAGAATATTAACAATTTTAAAAGAGAAAGTAACTGCTAAGAAAACACAGCAGGGATCGTAATTTATCTTTCTCCATTCCTTCCCTCATTTTAGGGTGCTTAGAAAGTATATTCCTGTACACTGTTCTAGTCACACAAAACTGTGTTCTAAGGACTCAGCTCTATTAAAAATATTAATGCATTTGTCTAGTTTTGTTCATTATGTACTTAGCCCTAGGAGGCATTTGAAGTTGAGGCCCTTGACACAACCTCCACCAGCTCCCATACATTTCAGAGTGTTCTTTGCTACCCCTGCTATCTCAGTGGCTTCCTCAATGGGACTGGCCTATGTGTCCCCCTGTAATAGATCCTGTGTAGCAACTCACCTCCTAACTCCAGTCCTCTTCCTGGGGAAGAGTTCTGGGCTTTATTACCCTGCAGACTTTGTTGCAGGGGAGGGAGTAGGTAAGCTGAGTGCTGATCCTAGATAACTAATGGGGTAACTACTGCCGGGTGCAGGCACTGGTTCTGACTGCTATGCACATGAGTCTGCCCCGCAGTTGTTTGCTCTGCTCCTGAACTCTCTAGAGGTGAGCTTGAATGCACCCTAAAATCAGAGGCAGAGAAGTATCCACGAACTGGTGACAAATGCTTCAGCTAGGAGCGGCAGCCACTGCCCAGTGCTAAGTATCACCAAATGGAAACTGACTTTCAGGAAAAAAATGGAAGATTTTTTAAATGTGAAATCTCCCATACATTAAATAGGAACTAATCCCGCCCCCCCCACCCCCGCGAAAAAGAGGTTAAATCCTCTGCAAGCCAAAGGTTAAATCCTCTGCAAAGTTGTGATGTCATTCTGCAGCTACCACTTTGCAAACTCTATTATAGCCAGGAGGTAGGTGGGGAAAAAAAATCAAAAGACCATTTTTATTCTAATGCCATACAAAAAAGAAAGAAAGAAAAAAGCAAGGAAGCAAGCAAGCAAGCCTGTCAACTAGAGCTGACAAATCACTTGCAAGTGTGCTGAGAAGTCTCACCAAAATGCCAGGTTTTGTGGTCCTTTGAGAAAGCAGTTTACCAGATCAATATAGTATCATTATCTCCTGCATATGGATCCCTGGATTTTGAAGCAGGATGACAAACTGATGGCAGCTGCATAGGGGACCTGCAGCCACCTGTCTTCCTAATGAAGAACTAACAGCTTTTCTGCCATTTCTCAGCCTTCCCCTCAACCTTTGAGACTGGGGTCTCATTAAAGACCAGGCTCGAAAAACGATGGTGTGCGGGCAGCACAAATGCAATCATCGTCACTAGTTATTCTCGTTCGGGCTCGGTAAAGCTGGTCAGGCTCCACTCTCGCTCTCCAAACATCACTGCAGTTCTAGGGACTTGGGAAACCAACAAAGAAGGTTTGGTGTCTGCGAATACCACATTCATTACACATCTGACGCCAACCCCACATCTGCTCACAGAGAACCTCTCATTTCTGAACAGAAACTCAACTCTGCCTTTCTGTTGGAATAGGCCTTCCACTGAGCTAGACACACAGGAAGTGCTAGACCACGAATTCTTTCCAAGGCTGCCGAAGCCCCGGGATTACGAAGTGTTCTCCGCACGTGTCTGGGCAACAGAGCACGCGCTCCGCCTACTGTCACCTCCGTCCGTCCCACAATGCTTTGCGGTGGCGCGTCATCGGTGGAGGCGGAGCCTGAGTGCGGGCGTCCGCTGGGTCTCTGTGAGAGCGCTGGGCGCTGTGCTCCGAGAGCTGCCGTGATTAGTCCCTCCCGCCTTCTGTATTTCAGTAAGTCTAAGGGAGGGAGGGAGGGAGGAGTGAAAGAATGCAAAATGCCAGGGATCGTGACATTCCTCAAGTTAGTGCATACCCTGTAAATGGAAAGATTTTAAAGAGAACNTCCAAGGCTGCCGAAGCCCCGGGATTACGAAGTGTTCTCCGCACGTGTCTGGGCAACAGAGCGCGGCTCCGCCTACTGTCGCACAGGTCATGATCTCAGGGTCCTGGGATCGAGCCCCGCATCGGGCTCTCTGCTCAGCAGGGAGCCTGCGGTNCATGATCTCAGGGTCCTGGGATCGAGCCCCGCATTGGGCTCTCTGCTCAGCAGGGAGCCTGCGGCCCCCCCCGCCTGCCTCTCAGCCTACTTGTGATCTCTCTTTCTCTGTATCAGATAAATAAATAAAATCTAAAAAAACAAGAAGAAAAAGAGAACAATGGCTGAAGAGGTGATATGGACTCTCTACAAGGTTATTTTCATCTCTCGTTCTCTCGTGTGCTCGCTCTCGCCCCCAGATCGATACACTTGTCACTTTTACTGCATTGTCTTGATCAGACCCAGTCACAGGGCTAGTCCTGGTCTCAAGAGATCTTGATTTGGGTCCATTGTGTAAGGAAGCTGATACAGTCTATCGGAGGAGGAGAGGGCCACATGGAAGAATCTCAAGATACTCTGCCACTACCAACGGCAAGGCGTGCAATGGAAGCCATTGTAAAACTTCCAGCCCCGGAGAACCTTCAGTTGAGTGCAGCACATGAATGAGCCCCGATAAAAACAACCGGGGCAGGGGCAAATATAAAATCATGATAGACAAAGAAAAATAGTATTTTAAGCCGCAGAATTTGAGATGACTTATGACTCAGAAAAAGTTGGCAGAAACAGTTACCTTAATTTTGATGCCTAGGGTAAATCAACAATTCTATACATAAAATATAAGTTAGAGATGATTTTGTGAGAAATACTGACTTAATGATGATTTTAAAACTTTGTTTACTCTCTTGGCTTTCCAGTTCTGTCCTCAGGCAACCAAGTCCTGACTCCTCCCTTTCTCTAATGTTGGAGCAAGATAAACTATTTTACATTTCAGTGCAAAGATACTTCCTAGCCTTAGGATGAAAAGTATATTTGAGAGCACCTGGATGGCTCTGTCGTTAAGCGTCTGCCTCTCCCTCAAATCATGATCCCAGGGTTCTGGGATCCAGCCCCAGATCCGGCTCCCTGCTCAGCAAGGAGCCTGCTTCTCCCTCTCCAGCTCCCCGGTGCTTGTGTTCCCTCTCCGCTATAAATAAATAAAATCTTAAAAAAAAAAAAAGTATATTTGAAAAGACTGTGGATGGAAAGTAGGAATGGGTATGACTTCTCTGAGCCTGACTCCCATGGCATATCACTTCTCTTGCTTATTCATAGACTTCCCAACTTTAGGTTTTAGCTCAAGACTTTGATACTAGGAATTCCAGATCTCATAACCGAATTATTTATAAACCAGATGCCACTGCTGCTCGACTGATTCCTCTTCTTCTCTATCCATTCCTTCATTAGCATATGGAGGTCATGTTTTGCAAGTGATCTTACAGCACTGAGCTTCACAGGGTAAGTCCTTTAATGGTCAACTCAACAAATGCTCAGTGGGAAACAGGAATCCAGCCCACTCAAGTGGGGAGGATGGAAAAGGAGGGAAGACAATGACATTTGTTAACTTTTCACATACATTGTTATAATCATATTTATTAATGGTTTATAATTCAAAATTCTGAGGCTGAACAGTAACTTTCTATATTACCAGCTAGTAATGTTTAAAAATCAAAACAGATGTTTTGCTTTAAAACATAGTTGGAACTTGGGTGCCTGGGTGGCTCAGTGGGTTAAAGCCTCTGCTTTCGGCTCAGGTCATGATCT
>LNAC01000142.1:3179732-3438443 GCA_002007465.1 Ailurus styani | reverse complement strand
TATTTATTCTAATTTTTAATTGTAAACCTCTGTTCCTTGAAATATTAGCAATGAAAAGTTTTTGAGACTTGGATCCAAAGAGGATTTTCTTTAACTATGTCAGATACCTAAGAGGAACTTAGGATCACTATAAAAAAAAAGTACTGGTTTTGAGTGCTTATGGGCTACATGGACAGGCTGGTTTCTGACTCGCATTCAAAACTAGTATAAGTTTGTAGGAGTTCTCGGAGGAGACATTTTCACTTTCTATCCTCCTAGAGCCAGAGATGAATAGTGAATTTCTTTCATCATATTTCTGTGGGGGTAGGGAGTGATTCTAATTCTCCACTGAATGATCTGGGGGGCCTGACTGATGATTAAGGGTCCTGGCTCTGTGTACTGGTCACCAGCCCCAGATCAGCTCCCGGCTTTGTCTCCTGTCACTCACAAAGAACCTAGGATGCAAGTGTTGTAGGTACATTTTACATGCCTGTTTACTGTATCTTTCTGGTAGTTATGAGTTCCTTGAGAACAGAGGGCCAAATCTTACTTATTTTAAGGGTCCAGTATTGTGGAATGCATTTAATAATATGTTTACTGAATTAAAATAAATCGTATTTTGATATAGCATGAGTCCTCAGTGGAGACCTCTCTTTATCTCCAGAGTAGATTGTTACTACTTTTTTGACTCCTATAACATTGTAGGCATCCTTCTATGGCATCGTAGATATGTCAATATAATTATTTTTTAAAATGTGTGCTTTCTTCACTGGATTATGGTATTTATAAGGAAAGGGAATATGTCATTTTTTGCAATTTAACTCTTTTAGCAAGTGTTTGACACACCATAAAAGGTTTTAAAACTATCTATTACATGTATGCATGTAAATCCTCTATTTAAAAGAGAGGATGGGAAAAAAGAAAAAAAGAAGATAGGTCTCCTGGGTGACTCAGTTGCTTAAGCGTCTGACTGTTGTTGTCGGCTCAGGTTATGATCTTAGGGTTGAGGGCTGGAGCCCCATGTTAGACTGTGCACTTGGCAAGTCCGCTTGAGATTCTCTCTCCCTCTGACCCTCCTCTACGCCCCCCTCTGGCCCCCAGCTCACAAGAATGTACTCTCTCTATCAAACAAACAAATAAATAACATCTCTAAAAAAGAGGACAGAAAGAAAACAAATCTAAGAAAAAGTGATCCAAGAGGGAGAGAGTAATAGTCTGCTCATCTGTCCAAGACCATCGTGAAATATTTTATGTTACTTGACCTACCTAAAGGCTACACTTAAAGAGGTTTAGATCTTTGCATACTCCAGTTCCATGACTTAGGTGAGCAAAATAAATATTTAACTTACTCTTAATTCTACTTAGAAGAGTCAAAAAGTCTTATTTGTAAGCAAACCAAAGGGTCTACGCTGCAATTATTTAATAGTTAAAATTTTCTAGATATAGCTCCTCCATTTCAAAATGAAAATCAGTGAATGTTACGTGTTTAAATCACCAAATCATGAGATTGAAGGGGTTTTGTTTCCTGAAACACTAGTTGCGGGAAATAATCCTCCTCATCAGGAACACACACATTAGGACTGGAAAAGGCATACTTCTATTATGCATGGGGAATTTTATAATTGGAGTCTGCTACAATGGCTTGTTTGTTACCATACCTTACCTAATATAACTGGTGATTAATTTTTTAAAACTAAAATGTTAGGTCTCTCCTATAGATTCTCCTGTTCAAATAAATTCTTTATGTATGCCCAAATGGCAATTAAGAAATATATTTTAATAGATAAAAATAACAGTAAACACATGCAAATAGATTTTATATCCCTTTCTAACACCTGAATTTTACCTTTTGAAATATTAAGTTTATTGAGGTAATTATGTCTGGAAGGAGGATTTGTCTAAAAGTCTATAAAATATGACAAAATTAATAAACAAATCCATGTCCCCTGGCTTCTAAATAGGAACCAAGAAAAATGTTAGTCTTGAGGCTAAAGCTCTCATTTATGATTGATGTTCTTTTTGAGAAAAATAAAATAAAGTAACTCTTGCTAGGTTTGTATACTTTCCTGTTCCTTTAAGATTAATTTATACACAATGCATGTCAGTTTGAAAGACTGATTCTTTGTAAAGGTAATTAAGAGAGGAAATTGTTAAACAAGAACTATGTTTTAATTGCTTTTGTGTTTTTGTTTATTTTTTAGTCTGGAGATGAAAATCTCAAATGTTAGATAATGAATGTGTTTTACTAGCATCTAATTCTCAGGTGAATTCAGCTAAAGAGATTGATGTTAATAACTTCCTCTGAAGATTAATTGTTTCAGGATAGATGGATGAGTATTTTCAAAATCTCTTCCTTACTTCCCTGTTGCCATTTATGATTGCACTAAATTCACATTAGGTTTTGTTACATGCTTGAAGATATCATTTATTAATCAAAGCCTCATGAAAAGCAGGGCTGAATGGGTTTACTTGCTTAAAACTAACTGTACTTATTTCTTTTTTTCCTATGCTAGCCAGGTCTACATTAACATTTAAACTAGTATCCAGTATTTGGGCAAGTGTTCTATTACTGACACTTAAATTACAAGCCACAATTCTGTCATTCTTATTTTTGAAGTCAATGACCTGTTTGAATATTTTTGAGGATGACGCCAGAACATAGTGCTGCCTTTAACTAGAGAGAGATTGCATTTTTCACATTTCTCAAGCCTTCATTCACTTTTATTTGGATGTATTAAAAGTGTTATTTATGAGTTTTTTTAATGTTAAATAATTATAATAGTTATAGATAAGAATACTTTGTATTACTAGATCCTGTATTGTATAACACAATTGTATTTTCCATTAAGCAGAATTGCATGAGAAATTCGCATCATCACTGGCACTTGACCATATGTTAAATCAGTATCAAGATATGAAAAATTGATTACTAACCAATTCTTATACTAAAGTCATTCCTTTTATTTATTAATATATAATAATTGATAAATGAATAATTACTGGATTTGGTTGGTACAAAAGAGAATCATGTATTTAAGGTTAGTATATAATTATATTTTAATTATATAGATATGTAATATATTGGTAAGCAATCAAAATGGCTATAATGACTCAATTATTAAAACTTTATCCATGATTTGAATTTTAGAGTCTGAAAAAAGTTACCGCTTAACATGATGTCTAATAGAAAATGACAGAATGGAAGCAACCTGCTAATTAGATTATTTTTAACATTAGCAACACTAGGCTTTTCTTCTGAAAGTTAATTCTATAAAGACTTATAAACATCTTAACTTTTTAAAAAAATATTTTATTTATTTATTTGAGAGAGAGAGAGAGAACTAGAGAGAGAAAAAGCACGAGCAGGGGGAGGGGCAGAGGGAGAGGGAGAAACAGACTCCCTGCTGAGCAGGGAGCCTGCTGTGAGATCCATCCCAGGACCCTGGAATCATGCATGACCCGAGCTGAAGGCTGATGTTAACCGATTGAGCCACCCAGGTGCCCTAAACATCTCAACTAAGTGAAATTATATAATAACAAATTGAACTTCCACTGATATGATACATATACATGACATAAAATCATTTCTGAAATTATATTTTATGGAAGGTTCAGGGATGACTGATAAGCATAAGTGCCATCCCCAAAGGATTCTTTTTGAATCCCATATAGCAAAGTAGAAAATTTGTAGTCTTTGATGATTCCTTCTTTGTTCTATGAATTTTATAGGTTCTGTCTCATAACTATATTGTGTCTATCACCTTCCAATTAATACAGCAATTAACTCATCTCTCACTTCCTCTTTGTTCATGTTTATTTGCACACAGGAGCTAGAGTGACTTTATAAAAAACTGTGGAAGAAAAGTCAGATCATGGTTCTCCATTGCTGAAAACCATTATAAACCTTCTCATGCTATTTCAAATCCATGCCAAATTCCTGACAGCTTCAGCCCTGCATGGCTAGACCCTGATTACTTCTTTAATTTAATTTTGTATCATGCATCCCTCACTGATGATCAGCTTTTTAAAATTTCACTAACTTTGAGTCGCTGTACATGATCTTTCCTCTATCTGTAATCTTTTGCCCCATGATCTTCTCAGGGCTGGTTTCTCATCCATCAAATTAGCATAAATAATGCTTTCTTAATGGTACCTTCCCTGACCACTCAAATTAAGTCTCTTCTGTTATTTTCTATTTTAGCAGTTCTGTTTGTTTCTTTTGTAAACTTCGACTTTTTAGGATGTTTCTTTATACAATATTTTTTTGTGTGGTTAATTTTAAGTTTTGTGACGGCAGACTTCCAGCTTCATTTGACTACATATGCAGCACTGTGCGGTATTTCTGGTACACAGTTGGTGCTCAATGTATACTTCCTAACAAATGAATAAATGATCAAGTAAATGAATAGGCCATTTACTTGAAAATATTAAGTAAGGTAAAAGAAATAATTGCTGTGAATTTTCTTCAGGAATCTCTTGGTTTGTCTATAGGAAGGGCTCTAAGTTACCTGTCTGGAAGTTGCATGGTGGTTACATTCACAATTATGTTCCTACTTGTTTTGCCTTAAATAGGAGTGGCCTAAAGCCTTTCTTTGTTACCAACAATTTAGTACTAGGACTGATAGCTCAGCTTTGGAGAATAACATAGTAATAATAGGTGCTTTGAAAGCCATTGTGAATCTGTTCATTTTTTAACCAATAGAAACCAGAATAGTGTTTTAAAAAATTTTTCTCTGCACATTTATAGCCATATAAATAGTCAAATTAAGAATATTAGAAATGGATATTTATCTAGTCCAAAGAATGTGGGAATGGTGTGCTCTCTTATACACAGGATAATTTTTTCCATTTCCTGATATCATGTTAAAAGTTTGATTTCTTAATGCATTTGATTTTCCATAACTTAGGAAGTTTTTATTATGAATTATCTAAATAATTTTTGCTCTAATTTAGACTTTTTTTCTGATTAAAAAGAAAGGTGAGAAAAAAATTCAATTAAAAAAGTAGGTTTTAACTTTTGGGAAAAAAATATATCTTAAAACATTCACAAAGTATTGAGGGTTAAAAAAGGGACACCAGTCTCTTATGGTTTGGGAGGGTAGGGATAGGGTGGATGGGTTATGGACATTGGGGAGGGTTTGTGCTTTGGTGAATGCTGTGAAAGATGTAAGCAAGCCTGATGATTCACAGACCTGTACCCCTTGGGCAAATAATAAAAATAAAATAAAAAAAATAAAATAAAATAAACAAGTCTTCATAGCAAAAAAAAAAAAAAAAAAAGGGACACCACCTAGTTTCCCAACCTCTATTCCAAAAGGCAACCAAGTTCTTTTTCCCCTTTTGGAGATATAAGCATATTCAAGGATTATTATTACTTTGTTGATAATATATGAATGACCAGTGGGTATAGGTTTTAGGAGTATGGAAAGTGGGGGTTCTGAATTATGATCATATAGTCCATTTATCTGATAAATGTATAAAGGATACATAAAGTATTTTTTCTTGAGATGAAAACAGAAATAGAAATTCTATTAATGTTGGTAAGCACATTCAATAGATATGCATCATCTGACTTACAAATTATTCTCTCACCCAAAGATGAAAAGGAAAAGAAAGAACCAAACAAAAAATTGAATTTTCATTGTCAGAATTGCAATAAATCTATTAACACACACGTGTATAATTTTGTGAGAATATAAGTAAGAATTCAGTGGGAAAACATAAATACATATTCATACATACAAATTTTGAGTTTTATAATTAAGTGAAGGATTATTTTTAGATGACAAATTAATAACATCCATCATGATGTTTTGTGGAGTTGTCTCCAGGGTTAAGAGGTCACCCAGTGAAAGCTGGGATAATAAGACACGTTAGGGTAGAAGCGGCAGACATGCAATTAATGCCTGCATGAAAAGTCAGAGGTTGAAAGTAAGGAGTTTTAGATAATGTACTTATGTTCCCTTGTAAAGCCAACACACAGTTAAGTTTAAAGCCTTTCAAAAGTAGTTGTATTTTGTCTAGTTAAGAAAAAAATTATGAATCCGTTTACTAAGGGGCATGTTATATTATTCCTAGTCATTATTATGTTTATTTTGATCATTATAACTTTGTAATTGTTTCATCACACAAACTTCTTATCAAAGTGGACTTAAAAATGTGTATGCTAAAAAAAACCCAAGTGTGTATGCTGATGAAATTATCCTAAAAGTCAAACACATGCATTGAGTATCTTTCTGGATTAATTTATTTTCCTCTTATTTTAAAAACTAATGTGTGTGAGCAAAGAAATGTTCATAGTATATTCATGTAAAAATGCTGTTTATGAAAGATAGAAGAGATTACAAATACTCTGTATTTCTGATAAATATCAAGGATTCCTATTTTTGAGTGCTTATGCGTCTATAGACTGTATCAGGATTTTCTAGTATTTTTTGGCATTTTGACATCTTCTATAGCAGTGTGTAATCCACCATTCCTCTAAAGATACTACAAATAATTTATCTTAGATATATTATAGACATGTTTTTTGAATACAAAGTATTTTTATTTTAGGTTACTATTTTATTAAATTATATATGATTTATTCAGTTGTATGAAATGCATTAATCATATAAAAACAAACTTCACCAATTTTTTTTTTTTTGAGATGGAAGTGGGGAGGGGCAAAGGGAGAGAGAGAGAGAGAGCATCTATGTAGACTCCATGCCCAGTGCAGAAGTGCAGAGCCCATTGCAGGGCTCTATGTCAACTCTGAGATCATGACCTGAGCCAAAATTGAGTCAGGCACCTAACTGACTGAACCACCCAGGTGCCCCACAAACTTTAACCTTTTCCACTTAATGACAATGATATGCGATAATTAAATGTTCGAACAAGAAAATCCTAATTTGTTGGTATTCAATTTTTAATGTATTTTTAAAAATTTTAATTCCAGTATAGTTAACATATAGTGTTATATTAATTTCAGGTGTACAATATAGTGATGCAATAATTCTAGACATTACTCAGGGCTCATCATGAAAATGTACTCTTTTTTTTTTAAAAAAGATTTTATTTATTTGACAGAGAGAGAGCATGAGTGAGGGTTGTGGGGGAGGAGCAAAGGGAGAGGCAGAATTAGACACCATGCTGGGCAGGGACCCAATGCAGGACTCAATCCCAGGACCCCAGGATCATGACCTGAGTTGAAGGCAGATGCATAACAGACTGAGTCATGCAGGCACCCGATAAATGTACTCTTAAACCCTTTCACCTATTTAACCCATCCTGCCACCCACCTTCCCTCTGGTAGGTTCCCATCAGCTTGTTCTCTATAGTTAAGAGTCTCTTTTTTGATTTTTTTCTTTTTTGTTAGTTTGTTTTGTTTCTTAAATTCTACATATAAGTGAAATCATATGGTATTTGTCTTTCTGTGACTGACTTATTTCTCTTAACATTATACCCTCTAGATCCAGCTGTGTTGTTGTAAATGGCAAGATCTCATTCTATTTATACCTGAGTAATATGCCATTGTGTGTGTGTGTGTGTGTGTGTGTGTGTGTGTGTGTGTGTGTATGCCACTTCTTTATTTATTTACCTAGCAATGGACACTTGGGCTGCTTCCAAAACTTGGCTATTGTAAATAATGCTGCAGTAAACAAAGGAGTGCATATATCTTTTTGCATTAGTGTTTTCATATTTTTGGATACCCAGCAGTGGAAATATTTGATTATATGGTAGTCTTATTAATTTTTTTGATTTATTTTTTATTTAAATTCAATTCATTAATATATAGTGTCCTATTGGTTTCAGAGGTGGAGGTCAGTGATTCTTCAGACTTATATACTACTCAGTGCTCATTACGTCATGTGCCCACCTTAATGTCTATCACCTAGTTATCCCATCCTCCCACCACGCCCCCCTCCAACAACCCTCATTTTGTTTCCTATGATTAAGAATTTCTTATGGTTTGTCTCCCTCTCTGATTTTGTCTTGTTTCATTTTTTCTTCTCTTCCTCTGTGATCCTCTGGCTTGTTTCTTAAATTCCACATATCAGTGAGATCATATGATAATTGTCTTTTCTGATTGACTTACTTCACTTAGCATAATACCCGATAGTTCCATCCTTGCCATTGCAAATAGCAAGACTCTATTTTTAATTTTCTGAGGAACCTTCATACAACTTTCCAGAGTGGCTGCACAAGTTTGCCTTGCCACCAGTGGTGCACCAGTGTTCCTTTTTTTCCACACCGTTGCCAACACTTGTTTCTTGTGTTTTTGATTTTAGCCATTTATATTTATATTTATATTTCTTATTAGGTGCCTTATATATTTGGGTGATCCCATATTTAATGCATAAATATTTAAAATTGTTATATCTTCCTCTTGGATTGTGCCCTTTATGATTATATAGTGTCCTTCTTTATTGTTACAGGCTTTTTTTAAAGTCTATTTTATCCCATACAAATATTGCTACCCCAGCTTTCTTTTTATTTCTATTTACATGATAAATGCTTTCCCATCTGTTTGCTTTCAGTCTGTGTCTTCAGGTCTGAAATGAGTCTCTTGTGAGTAGCATATAGATGGGGCTTGCATTATTATCCATTTCATCATCCTATATCTTTTGATTGGGATATTTAGTCTATTTACATTCAAGGTAATTATTGATAGGTATGTACTTATTGCCATTTTGTTACTTGTTTTATGGTTTTGTAGTTCTTTGTTCCTTGCTTCTTCTCTTGCTCTCTTCTCGCATGGTTTACTGGCTTCATTTAGTGATATACTTGTGTTCTTTGTTGAATATTTGCTTGCCAGATTTTGATTTGTTGTTACCATTAAGTTTGTATGTAACATATTATGCATATATCAGTCTAGATAAAACAATTTTTAATTGACATTTGTATCATTCTTGACTTGGAGACCAATGGTATATTGAAAATTAGAATGAAATTTTATTACGTTTGTTGGAGGAGTTCATTGAGGAGCCATGAAGGCAGGTTGACGCTGCGCTGGACCTGGGCAATCAGAGGCTCCTCACGCCCACTCCTGTCTCTGGCATTTATATTCCACCCACCTTTCCCACATTAAGAGATGTTCCAGCAGTCACTGCAGTGTCGGAAACATGGCGGAGCAACAGCAAAGAAAAAAGATCCCATTGGTTCCAGAAAATCTCCTGAAAAAGAGGAAGGCTTATCAGGCCCTTAAAGCCACTCAGGCAAAGCAGGCACTTTTGGACAAGAAGAAGCAGAAGAAAGGAAAACAGCTCAAGTTTAAGTGACTGAAATGGTTCTTACATGATTCCTGGCGGCAGCAATGTGACAGGGTGCGCCTCAGACGACTAGAAGTGAAACCTCGAGGCCTGGAAGTGCCAGATAAACATTCCTTGGCCTTTGTTGTATGCATCCAAAGGACTAATGGGGTGAGTTCACTAGTGCAGAGGACCATTGCAAGGCTTCACCTGAAGAAGATTTTCAGTGGTATCTTTTTCAGAGTAATCCCCCAGACCATGAAAACACTACATGTAGTGGAACCTTAGTGACCTGGGGGTTTCCAAATTAAGTCTGTCCGGGAACTCATCTTGAAACGTGGATAAGCCAAGGTCAAGAATAAAACCATCCCAGGCACCTGGGTGGCTCAGTGGGTTAAAGCCTCTGCCTTTGGCTCAGGTCATGATCTCAGGGTCCTGGGATCGGGCTCCCTGCTCAGCGGGGAGCCTGCTTCCTCCTCTCTCTCTGCCTACTTGTAATCTCTCTCTCTGTCAAAAAAAACAAAAAAACAAAAAAACAAAAAACCATCCTTTTGACAGATAATACGGTGATTGAGGATCACCTGGGGAAGTATGGTGTTATTTGCTTGGAAGACCTCATTCATGAAATTGCCTTTCCGGGAAGAATTTCCAGGAGAGCTCTGCGTTTTTACATTCTTTCCATCTCTCAGTGGCCCGTCATGCTACCAAGAACAGAGTGGGCTTCCTGAAGGAGGTGGGGCTACCTGGCTATTGAGGTGAACGCATCAATCATTCGGCAGCTGAATTAATAAACTCAGCATATATGAAAGCACAGCGCATGTTTTGTCTTTTAGAATTGTTACCAGTATCTTCAAAGAAGATTATTTTCTGTTATATCTTCAGAAACTAGAGGGAGGGTCAAGGAAAAAATGATGATGCTCCTGGCAGGCACTTGTCATCACAGCGCAGTTCCAGGGAAAGTTTCAGTGTGTTTTTCACGTTGGCCGCCCTGCCACTTCTGAAGTCAGCAGAGGACTCCTGCCACGGAAGAGGGGGTCCTGCTATGTCACATCTTCTATTCTGGGGTTTAAAGTTGGTGAACGAATACCCAACCATGACTACAAGACAGCTGTGGACCAAGCTCAGGAAAGTACTTGAACCTGGGGGTTCCTAGGGCCTTATTTTGGAAGAAACTTGAAATATAATTACAAAGAAGAGCACACACACACACACGCGCACACACACACACACACACACAAAAGAGGTGTTCCAAGAACAAAGCCTTAAGAGAGTAAGGTGTTTTTGAGACCACCTGGATAGTATACATCATTAAAACCATTAAAACCTCTATATAAGCTTTGAAGATTCTGGCAAGCAAATATGGAGATCTACTCTTCTTGCATTCAGCCAAGACAGGCCTCATATGTTAGTTTCCTAGTTGTGAAATAGAGGTGTTTTATAACATCAAACACAGACTGAATTCATTCTTAAATATTTGTAATTGCATTTTCATTTAAAAAATCAAATTACTTATGTTAATATTTTGTTCTGAGAAGATAGGACATTCCAGTTTGTTACGATATTTAAAATGCTGAATTGATTTTGATCGTGACTGTTGACTCTTAAACATTTGCTTATTATAGTATTAGAAAACACTGAACTTCTTTTTAAAATCAAATTTCAATAGATAAAAGTATATCAAGGTTATCTGAAGGAGAATTTGCAGACTTTTTTTTATTTTCCTCAATGTATTATTTTATTTCAATAATGGAGTTTCTTATGCTTCCAATTTTTCATCAGTCATGATAATGAACAATAACTTTGAGAACAAATATAATTTAAAAAGTTTTTTTCAAAACCCTGAAGTTTATTTTACAATCAGAAAAGCAAGTGGTCATGGGAATACATCTTAATACATTTTAAAATATCAAACAAACCCTTGTAGCCAAGATCTGGAGCGAGAAATAGAGTGTATTAAGAATATACAAACTGCTTTTGTGCCCCTTCCATTTACAATTTTGCTAATGTTAAACCAACTTTGCTCTTCTAAATTCAGTTTAGCGTGTGGTGTTTTATTGTCATTTCGTTTACACTGCTGCATTCTGTTTCCTTAACTCCTGCCTAAAATTATTGCATCTTGTGTTCACAAGTGAGATTGGCTTTAATATTTCCTTTTCTCATACTTTTGGTTCAGTTCTTGGATTAAGTTTTTTTCTAGCTTTGAAACTAGCTAGGGAACAGATTTCCTTCTTCCAACCTCCAGAGTTATCTGTATAAGAATAGGATTACATATCCCTTCACTTTATTCCAATTTGCTAATGAAGCATCTAGCATAGATATTTTCGTTCACTTCCTCCACCATTGTATTGAACTTAAAATATATACAAAAGCAATGTATATACAGAAATAACTGATCTTCAGGTGAGAATAACTGATATACAGTGGGTGGGAAATGGTGTGGATCAGAACTGCCTGAGGCGCTTGTTAAGTCATGGACTAATAGGCCCCAGATGAAATCTTGAATCAAGATATATGCATGGAGGCCAAGTGTTTACTCTTCTCACAAATTCTCCAGTGCTGCTGGGGGAAGAACCAAGAGTGAGAGCCATGGAGCAAGTGAGGTTAGTGTGAAAAACTATATGCGTTTCTTAGCTTCACCTATTATCAACCCATGACCAATGTTGCTTTATATATCTCTCTCTCTCTTCCTCCTCACCAAATTATTTTGAAATTAATATCAGAAATCATATTTTATTTTAAAGAGTAACAGTATTTATCTCTAAAATGTGAGGACGGTATTTTCTTCATTGTTCTGTGTTAGTACGTAGAAATGCACTTGATTGTTTTGGGTTCATGTAGTATTCTGTCGCCTTGTGAGCTCACTTATTAGTCCTAGGAGACATTTTCTTTTTGCTGTTACTTGGGATGTTCTATGTGGACAATGATGGACACCCACAAAAGGAGTTCTGTGTCTTTCTGTGCCCTCTTTATGCCTCTTACTTTTTTTGTGTGTGTGTCTTTTCTTGTAGCTAGAACTTCAGTGCTACGGTGAATGAGTGGTGAGGACAAGTCTTACCTTGTTGCCAGTCTTAGGGGGAATGCTCTTTGTCTTTGACTGTCCAGTGATATGTAAGCTTTAGGGCTGTTGTTCATTTGTTTGGGGTAGATGTTTTGTATCAATTTGAGGTAATTCTTTTCTATTCCTAACTTTCTGAGCATGTTTAACATGATTGGGTGTGGGATTTTCTTAAATGCTCTTCTTTAGCCTGCTGGAATCGGATACTTCTACATTTGCTAGTGATACTTCTTTGATGGATTTTCAAATGTAAACCTTGCATAGTGCTTTCTTTTGTTAGGGTTTTGGTTTTTTTTGGATTCCATTTCCCTAATGCCTGCTTAAAAATAACTGTGTCTTGTGTTCATGAATGAGAGAGAATGCTATATTTTCTTTTCTCTTTCTCTCTCTCTCTCTTTTTTTTTTTTTTCAATTCCTGGGTTGGGGTTTCTGAGTTAGGGAACAGATTCTCTTCTACCGGTCTCTGGAAGAATAGAATAGGGTGATATGTCTGCTGATTTTTATTGGAATTTGCTAATGAACATGTCTCCCAATTTTCCTGTAATTTGCTAGTGAATATCTAGCATAGACTTTTTTTTTCCCCATTACATTGTGGATGATTTAGAACATACAAAAGCAATGTGTACTCAACCAATCTTCAGGTGAGCAGTTGACGTGCAGTGATTTGGAAACATTAGCTTGGATCACAATCATCTGAAGGGCTCACTAAGTTCATGGACTAATGGCCTCACATGCAGAGTGTTGATTCAAAGTATGTGGGTTGGGGCCAAGTGTTTGCTCTTCTCACAAGTTCCCAGTGCTGCTTCCGGTGTGAGAACCGTGCTCTGTGAGCCATGGAATATGCAAGGTTAGTATTAAAAACCATACAAAATTTCCAGCTTCAGCTATTGTGAACCCATGACCAGTCTTGCTTTATATAGCTTACCCTTAATGTGGATTTGAACTGCATGGACCCACTTATAAATGGAAATTCTTTCTCTACTGTAAATATGTTTTCTCTTATGATTTTCTTAATATTTTTTTTGGTTTTATTATAAGAACACAATATATAATGCATGTACAAAATGCATGTTAGTTGCTTATATTATCAGTAAGGCTTCTGGTCAACAGGTTATTCATAAAGGTTTTTGGGAGTCAAGTTATATGTGGAGTTTTGACTGGGGATCTGTGCGCTCAACTGTATATATCCTGATCCCATACTCACCGAATTATTTTAAAATGTATATCAGAAATTCTATTGGTAAATATGTTAGTGTTTGCCTGAAGCATAAGGACCCTATTTTTCTTATTGTTTATGATAGTATATAAAAATGCAGTTTTTTTGTGAGTGTGCAATTCCGTTTTGTGACTTTGCTGAATTCATTCTGGAAGGTTTTTTGTTTTTGTCAATTATTTAGGATGTTCTACATCAATAATCATGGACACCTGCAAAGAGTATTTCTTCCCATGCACTCTGTAGGTCTTGCCTATTTTAGTTAGACTTTCCAATAGTGTGGTGAAGGAGAGCCATGAGGGCACATTTTTGCTTTGTTTCTAATTTTAGAGGGGAAGCTTTCCGTCTCTCACTATCAAGTGCTATGTTAGTTTTAGGAGGTTTTAGTAGACACTCTTGATCAAGTTGAGGTAATTCCTCTCTAACTTTGAGAAGTTTTTTTTTTTTTTTTAAGTTGGCTTCAACCATTGACCCTGTGATCAAGAGCTCAGCTGAGATCAAGAGTCAGATGCTTAACAAATTGAGCCACTCAGGCGCCCCTTTGAGAGTTTTTAGAAGTGTTGGATTTTTTCAAATGCTTTTCATTAATATGTTAGAATTGTGGACTATTTTGACTTTTCAAATGTTAAATCACCCTTGTATAGTGTGTTTTGTTTTGTATATTCTTATTTTGCTATCAGGATAAGACTAACCTCATAAAATAAGTTGGGATAGACTCTGAAAAGTAACCTTCAGGTTTAACAATGGCATACTAATAACCTGAAAGTAATGTAAATAACATTATTAGAACAAACGTTTCATGGAATTTTGGAATTAGCAGGGGGATGAATGTCAATATTACAACTATTGTTGTAGTTGTACAATACAAGGCTTGTACAAGCCAAGGGTAGGTGGGAATGAGAGATGTTAGTAGCTGTGAGTTTTTACTGAAGGGAACGGAGCCAGTGAAGATGGAGACAGGGAAAACAAGGTTTATAGACCACCTGGAGTGGAAACCAGGAAAGGCAATCTATAGATAGAAATATGTTGTGGTCTTTTGTTGGTGTGCTGGAGTTGGCTCACAATTGGCTCTGATAATTGTCAGTTCTCTAGGAGACTAATATTGTTTAATACAAAGTAAGAAAGGTAATCATGTATTTTTAAATGTATTTTGTATGCTTAAGATGGTTGTTTATACTAATTATTACCAGTAGATATTTTGTTGTTTCATCTATGTCCCTAAGTTTTCATTTATTCAACTGACCAGAAGACTTCTTTTTAAATCTTTAGAATTGGAAAAAAATAGCACATTGCTTTCTTTTTCATTAGAGATGCATGGTACATTTTGCTAACAAGATCAAGAATAAATTGTATTTTTACACCTGATTTTCATTTTGCAAGAAAGGATCTTTGCCAGTTAAAACATGAAGTTAGATTCCCAAATTTCTGTAAATATGATAAGAAATATAAATGTCATTGAAAAATTGTTTTGTTTGGAAATTTGGTTATTTGATAGAATATTTGAGTAAAGTGAAATGTGAAAGATGGAGAACTATTGGTGCAGTTAACATTTATGTAGGTACTAATACTGGAGGAACAAATACACAAATGTACTTCTAAGCATGTCACTATATATGGTTGTAGAAATTGTCTGCATGCAGCTTTCACTGGATATTGGCTTAACAAGGCACATATTTTCTGCAAATTGTTTCAATCACAAAGCATTTAAAATAAAATAACATTTTGGGTTAGCTTGATGCAATCTATACTGATAGTATTAAATCTGTGGGGCCATATAATGAACTCCTCTAGTTAGTAGTTAGTGTTTCCTAAATGAATGATGTCAATTTCTTTTTGTCAGTGCAATGACCTGAATTAAGTTTAACATCATTCTGTATTTTTTTCTAAATATTATAAACTTCCATTTAAAATAGACTGAGAGATAATCAATTAGACCTAAAAAGCTGTTTCTTAAAGCTTCCAGCTCTTAATCCTCCAGGCATTGTGCACATGTTCAGCTGGCAAAAGGTAGGTGTTTTATCACTAACAATAGTTTTCAGTATTTCCACCACTTTAGGGATGATTAAAAAATTACACTTCAGCTGGAATCTTTTTTTTTTTAGCTAACATTAAAAACATTATGCCACAGGAGGAGCAAATTTACTAAAGGAAAATAGAAGTAAGGGTAATTAATGAATTTACTTAGCAATTTATATGGATCAACAGAATTCCTCAACCATCTGCAATGGATTTTGTTATGCTCAAGCTCCCTGTAGGATGACTCAAGATAGCTATCGTCAAAAGAATTTTTCCATACCTATTAGTAAACCAATCAAAATCTGCAAAACTTTTGTCATCTCTCTTTAGTCCTATAAATCCTAAATATGTTTTTATATCTCCTCTTTGTCAAGCTAGTTCCTTAGAGGCAAAGATACTTCTACAGTACAATCCATCCTTTCTTGTTAAGAAAAATCTCTCTAACCAAGTTATTTAAGGGTCTCAAATACTGAAGAACCATAATCATTATATTTAATAAATTAAAACCTACAGGCTAGACTGTTGGTATCAAATCCCACAGGTCAACCAGAAAACTTTACAGAGGGTGAGTGGTCCCCAAATCAGCTTCAAACTTCACATCTGCAGATCTTTAAATTGTGTAGCCTCTTTGAATTGTCTGCCCAACAGTTACCTTTAACATATTGTTGACTTACGATGTGTGATCCATATTTTAGGACAGTGTTTCCTTGGCGGCTGCCAGTGTAAGTAATAGGTCATGAGAGCCTCTATGAGGTTGGATTTAAAGATGGAGGGTGTACAAGTCAAGGAATGTGGGCAGTCTTTTGAAGATGAAAAAGTCAAGGAAATGGATTCTCCCGAGAACCTCTAGAAAGACAAGCAGCTCTACTGATACCTTGATATTTAGCCCAGAAATACTGATTTGGGGCTTTAGACTTCCAGAACCCTCAGATAATTTTATAAAACACTAGGTTTGCGATAATTTGCTTGGACAGCAATAAGAGAGGAATACAGTATCACACAAATATTTATATACAGTTTGAGGGAAAACAACACTGTTTAACCATCACCTGACTAAGGAATAGTACATTACCAGTATTCTATTTGAAATCCTCATTAGCCCTTTCCACCAGAAATTTACATTTTCTTTTATTCATTTTTCTTATTTTTGTACATACATACAGTTATTTAGTTATACCTCTTTTGATATGCTATGTTTCCATTTATATGAATATTATTCTAAAATTTTCCTCCCCCCCATGTTATATGTAAGGGTTATCTAACTGGGTGTGTAAGAAGTGTTTTTATTTTTATTGTATATTATTTCATCTAATGGGATGCATCGCAATTTTGACAATCTAGCGTTGATGGTCTTGTAGGATTTTTCCATGTTACTGGGTTTTTTAATATAAGCAGTGCTGCTATGTGCATTCCTTTTTTTTTTTTTTTAAGATTTTATTAATCATGAGAAAGGAGAGAGACCATGCACTAAGGTAGGAACAGGGAGGAGGGGCAGAGGGAGAGGTAGAAGCAGGCTTCCTGGGCGCCTGGGTGGCTCAGTGGGTTAAAGCCTCTGCTTTCAGCTGGGGTCATGATCTCAGCGTCCTGGAATCGAGGCCCGCATCGGGCTCCCTACTCAGCGGGGAGCCTGCTTCCCCCTCTCTCTCTCTGCCTGCCTCTCTGCCTCCTTGTGATCTCTCTCCCTCTGTGAAATAAATAAATAAAATCTTTAAAAAAAAAAAAAAGAAGCAGGCTTCCTGCTGAGCAGGGAGCCACACACCCAGGCTCTATCCCAGGACCCCACCATCATGACCTGATCTGAAGGCAGATGCTTAAGTGACTCAGCGACCCAGGTGTCCCTGCTATGAGTATTCTTATTGTGTCTCTCTGTTTACATATTCAGGAGTTTCTGAAGAATATATCTGAAAGTGGAATTGTTGTCCCATAGGTTGTATTAAACTGCTTACTGAAGTAGCTATTCAAACTTAAACACCATACCATTGATGTAGAGGTGTATTGTTACTCTTTAAATTATGCCAATCTGTGAGCTGTAAAATGCTATTTCATTGTGTCTACAATTTGCATTTGATTAATATATTTTTAACAATGTTTCATATGCTTGTTAACTATTTAGCTTGTTCTGTGGAATGGCTAATCATACCTCTTGATCATTTGTAGCTTTTTCCCCCACTATGGGTTTGGTTTTTTTAAGTTTGCTTAATAAACCAAGTAAGCTGTATGAATATACATGTATATATATACATATATATGCATACATTTGGCTGTTTTTTTCTTTTCATTCTTTATGGTTTTTGAACAGAATTTTTTTTTTTAAGATTTTATTTATTTATTTGACAGAGAGAGAGAGAGAGATCACAAGCAGGCAGAGGCAGGCAGAGAGAGAGGAGGAAGCAGGCTCCCCGCTGAGCAGGGAGCCTGATGTGGGCCTCGATCCCTGGACCCTGAGGTCACGACATGAGCCGAAGGCAGAGGCTTTAACCCACTGAGCCACCCAGGTGCCCAGAATTTCTCATTTTTAATCAAAGTTTTAAGTCTTCATGCTTAATTCTGAGCAAACTTTTGTATATGGTATAACAAATGGATCCAATTTGATTTCTTCCATGTGAAAAACCATGTAAACCATGAAACTAATTTTTTAGAGCATCATTTTTTACTCAGATATGTATAAAGAAACCCAAGATTCAAAATATGTTCTGAACATCTTCTTGGCTCCCTTTTCTTCTTCATTGGTCTGTTTATCCTGATACCAGCTTCTTCACTGTTTTAAATAGTAAGGCTTTACACTAGCCTTGATATCTGGTAGGGTAATTCAGAATTACCTTAGCACTTATTTCTGGTCTATTCACCAACAAGCAACATTAAGACTAGGTTGTCAATGGATACACATCTATACACACATTCACACACTAGAATTATATTTCAGATATTTTGGGGAGATCTGAAAATTCTGACTTTGATTTTTACCCATGCATGAGCCTGCATATTTCTTGATTTTAATTCTTCAGCTAAACAAAATTCATTTTGTTCTGCCTTTAGATTTTAGTACATTGTTTTAGCTACTAATATATCTTAAACTTTCTAAATTATTATCACAAGCATACAGAAATTAATAATCATATATAACAACCTTGATAAAATTATTTGTTTTACTTATTTGATTTTTTAGTATTTAAATTACATTTAAATATTTAAAGTATTTATGTGGGGGCATCTGGGTGGCTCAGTTGTTAAGCGTCTGCCTTTGGCTCAGGTCCTGGGATCAAGCCCCGCATCAGGCTCCCTGTTCTGCAGGAAAGCCTGCTTCTCCCTCTCTCACTCCCACAGCTGGCGTCCCCTCTGTCGCTGTATCTCTCTCTGTCAAATAAATAATCAAATCTTTAAAAAAAAAAGTATGTGGATAATTTGTTTCTACCTTTATATTGACACGTGCTCTATTACATTTTAGAGAGGTTTATTTCTCTGGCAAGTTTTCCATAATTAAAGCAGTAGACGTTCTGTACTTCATCTTGATTGTAAAAGAAATACTTCCAGTGTCTTCCCATATAGAATAATTTTTCAAAATAGATTTTTGACAGCACACTTCTCCATGTAAACTATGTGCATGCTTCTGTTACTGAAGTATTTTTAAAATCAGTATATCAACTTAGTCATTCTACTACAACTGAGATAGTGATTTTTTTCCCTTAAGTTGTTATGTGGTAAATTTAGATTTTTCTAATGTTAATGAATTCTTCAAAGAAACTAAGTATATATATGTACTCACCTTACTAAATCTTAGGAAATTTTGTATCTAATTTGATATGTGAGATCAGTCTTTTTTTTCCCCCCCTTGAAAGATTATTATCTGGTTTTAGAAATAAGGTATTTTAGCTTCATAAAATGGGTTGCTATATGTTCCTTCTTTCTTAGTTATAATTCTTGATATATTGGAATTCTTTATCAAATATCTAATACATGGCTAAGATTTTCTAGCTTTACTGTTTGTGGAAAATCTCAAATATTGAAACAAGTGAGTAACTTTTTGTTTCACAGTTATTTCATATGTCCCCAAAATGTCCCTGAGGAGGAGTTGATGTTTGGCTCCCAACCTATTATGTGGCCTAAATATACACCCAATTATTCATCTCAGTTAAAGCTCTCAGACCTTGGTTTTTGCTTTACTTTATCAAATGTCTCCCATTAGTATGGTCATAAATCTCTGGGAAATTAAAATAATTACTTTAAAATATATAAAAATGTTAGCTTGTCAATTTGGCCATATAGGAGCTTTATTTGGTTCCTTTTCCACTTTTAATTTTTTTTCTGGAAAACCATACTATTCTCATTTGTAATTTGGGCAACTGTAATATCTGGCTGTAATAAAAAGAGAGCTAGTGAAGTTAAAAAAAAAGTCATATACATCTAAATTCACTTAATTTTGTGTAGTCTATTAAACCAAATCTAAAAGACAGAAATGATTGAGTTGCTATTATGTTTTATGCATTTGATACTCATTATACTAATTTTTTTTTTAATTTTATTTTTTTATTATTTTTTTAAAGATTTTATTTATTTATTTGACAGAGAGAGAGAGAGAGATTACAAGTAGGCAGAGAGGCAGGCAGAGAGAGAGGAGGAAGCAGGTTTCCTGCTGAGCAGGCAGCCCGACGCAGGGCTCCATCCCTGAGATCATGACCTGAGCCGAAGGCAGAGGCTTTAACCCACGGAGCCACCCTGGCACCCCTCATTATACTAATTCTTAAAAACAACAATAAAACCTACATATACTACTTGTTGAATTTTCACTTATTTTAACTATCAGGAAATCAGTGCTCAGAAAACTCAAGTAATTTGTCCTAAACTATGGAATTAACAATTGGTGGGCTCTAAGTATGTTTCATTTCAAGACAATAATCCCTCAAAAGTTCTTTATAATTTTTATAAAAGGGTTTCCTTAAAGTGTTAGTAGTTTTGAAGGAAGTGAATAACCATGGACGAAAATCTTTTTGTAATAGAACATAGTTGAATTTTCAAAAAGGCCTAGATTGAACGTTCCTAATGATTGTGGAAATAAGTATTTAATTTACACTTTAAAATAAGCAAAATATAATTTATATATGGAAAATAGACTCAGAAAAATGAACTTAAATACTTTGTCTTTATATACACACCTGTGAAATCAGATCTACTTGCCACTGAGCATTATGTGCTTTCAGCATTAAGAAAATTAGAATCCTTCATGTCCTGGAAGTAGCACTATTCCATTAAATTATTGTAAACAGACTCCTAGTTTATAATTGCTTAATCACCATTGCAGCAGATATTTGAAGAGCTGCGTTGCTAAATTTACTTTGTAATTTTAATTAACATTTTTTGCCTTTCTAATTAGATTTGCTCTTATTATTTTTGATGGTTTAGCACTGGTAGAGAACTAGCTTTGTTGGCAAGACGTATTTTCATCAGTAATGGTCAGATTCAACATGAAAGAGATTGAGTGCTTTAAACATTATGAATTGGCTAAAAATAGGGATTTTTTAAAAGTTATGTTCACATTATAAAAATAAATCTTGAAAGGGAGCTATAAATATCTGCTACCTAAATATGTCAGTTTTATTGCATGTTTTTTATAAGATCATATGCCATGAAATTTAAGTACTTCAGTGTAATACTTGGTACAAAGTAGATTATATAAATACAGGTACTTGTCAAATACAGTTCATTGTCAAAAAGCAAATAATAGAATGCAGTTTTTAAAAACTATGATCTTACTGGCTAATTATTGAAACCTATAAATTTATCAGGGCACCTGGGTGGCTCAGTTGTTAAGCCTCTGCCTTCGGCTCAGGTCATGATCCCAGGGTCCTGAGAATGAGCCCTGCATTGGGCTCCTTGCTCAGCGGGAAGGCTACTTTTCCCTCTCCCATTCCTCCTGCTTGTGTTTTCTCTCTCGTGGTGTCTTTCTCTGTCAAAAAAATAAATAAAATCTTTACATTTATTTGTTTATTTATTCGACAGAGAGAGAGAGAGAGAGCATAAGCAGGGAGAGCAGCAGGCAGAGGGAGAGGCAGGCTCCCCACCCAGAAGTGAGCCCAGTGTGCTCATGACCTGAGCCGAAGGCACCCGCCCAACTGACTGAGCCACTTGGGCACCCCAATAAATAAAATCTTTAAAAAAAAGAAAAAAGAAAATACAAATTTATCTAAATTATCATTTCCTTTTCCTTAACCCAGTATTCTTCAGCCGTTTCTTTACCTGTCTCCTTTTATGTAATAATTTTCCTCAGTATTGTTTATTATTTGCTTATATTTCCTACCTACAATCAGACACATTACCTCTGTTCAGTCAGGTGTAGGTCTTTTAATGTTTACCAGCTTGATTACTCTAAATACCTTCTTGATTCAGAGTCATTTGAACTTTTCTACATGTGTTGCTGAAGGCATATAATTGAGTAATTTTTCTAAAGTCAAATTTACTTCATTTTCAACCCAGTTTCCATAAGTATTCTACCGAATTGGGGCATAAACCCGAATCCCAAATTGTCTCTTTTTGCAGATGAGCATTATTATGAGCTGGGTTTTCACTTAATTCTATCAGTGGACTTATAAATCCTTTGTTACACCTAAATATCTGTGGTGGAAAATTAATGTTTCATATAAACTACTTTGGCTAAAAGCACACTCTTTCTCTCCCAATAGAAATGACCTTTCCTGCTGTATCGCATTCCCAGTAACTGAGGTGGTGACTTGAGACCGTTTTCCTGTAAACTCTGAACTTGATCTGCTTTGTGAAGATAATCATATCTCAGTTATTATAGAATAATTTTTATAAACGTTGGCTTCTGGGTGCCATTATGTAACACTACCCATCTATCCTACCACCCCCTGCACATAAGGATGACATTGTGGTGTTTCTTTTTCTGTCTAATGCCATTTACAGCATAGGTACAGTAAATTCATTTTTGTAAGCATACGGTACTAGACTCATTAGAGGATAATAAAGGTGGTACTGTTCAGTAATGTCCTGCCATTATTTAAGGTTACCTTTGTTTTCCTACAAACACCTTTTAATTGTGCATATCCAGTAATCCTTCCTAGGTGAGTCTACTACCTCCTTGTGCTATTGCTGGTAGGGATGCTTCTCCATTAGTAGCATTATTCAATTCCCCCCTCATTTATAGTTGCAGCTTGTCTACTAGAAGATAGCTCCCTCTAGTGTCCCTTCTTGGGTTAATAAGTATTTTTGGAATATGTAAAATGAAATATGAAATATTTACAATATTGGAAAAGGATCTGAACCCTAAAGCATTGAATGCTCCGTGAGACTATGAGTTGATACCAAATATAGTTCCATTTGGGAGTAACATAGTGTTTCCCATACTGTACCTAATTTTGTGTACCTAACTCTGTGTACCTAACTTTGTGTACCTCTGTAGGGGAGTGACCTGTAATAGCCAGAATCAAACATCAGCAAACTGGAGTGATAGTTTTACCTTAGCTGGGAGAGAATTATGCTTAGAGCACATAGCTGTCCATGTGGAAAGGACATTAATTGTCCCCATAGGGAGAAGAACAACCTCCTTTTATGTACTGCGGACTTCTTCCCATGGTGTATCCTTAAAAATATTATTTACTCTTTATTAGTAAACTTTGCCATACTGTCTCCTCCCCAATTGGATGTCTTTCTGGCATTATCCAAGGGATAATTTGTAAGTTAGGCATCAGATGATATACTAGCCCGTGGTGGTAGGGACAGTCTCAACCTAAGTCCAGTAATGTACCACTGATTATTCTTTTAATCTGGCTGAATCAAATATAAGACTGTTTTCCACTACAGATTTGTACTGAAGATGTAAGTGGTAATATTAAAATGTGGTTTGATATTGAATAATAAAATAGGACAACATGGAAAATGTGTGTAACTGAGTAAACCAATATTTTCCGAATGACCGATGTGTGTTTTTCTGGGAGTTTTACAGTTTCAGATCTTATGTTTAAGTTTTTAATCAATTTTGAGTTGTTTTGGGCATGATAGAGGATAATGGTCTGATTTCATTGTTTTGAATGTGGAATTGCAGTTTTTCTAACACCATTTGCTGAAGAATATTATTCCCCACTGTGTATTCGTGGAATCGTTATCAAAGATCAGTTGACCATATATAGGCATGGATTTATTTCTGTGAGCTCTATTCTGTTCTGTTGATCTGTCTTCTCTTCTCTTCAGTTTTTCAGAGAAATTTAAGAATTTGGGTTAATTTTTCTTTATATGGTTGGTAGAATTCAGTGATGAAGCTGTCTGGTCCTGGGCTTTTTTGGGAACGGGGTTGGTTACTGATTCAGTCTCCATACTAGTTACAGATCTGTTGAGGCTCTATTTCTTCATAATTATTCTTTGGAGGTTGCATGTTTCTAGGTATTAATTTCTTCTAGGTTATCCAGTTTGTTAGTATATAATTTGTTCATAGTAAACTCTTATGACCCTTTTTTTATCTGTGGCATCAGTTCTAGTGTCTTTCTGATTTTGAATTTTTTTTTCTTAGTCTGAGGGTTGTCAATATTTCTTTTCAAAATAACTTGTTTTAATCCCCCCTTTAATTTCTACTCTAATCTTTCTACAAACTTTGCACATAGTTTTTTGTTCTTCTAGTTTGTGATGTGTGAAGTTGTTTGAGATCTTTTTATAGATCAATTATTTTTTATTATCATTTGGAATCCTGGAAGAATCCTGGGGCTTTATTGTTAGACATGCCTTCATTTGATTTCTGGGCCTTGATATTTAATGACATATTAGTAAAGATAGATGATTTGTCTGGGTTTCAGTCCTCGCCTCTGTAGGATAAGGATAATAACTTCTTTATATTATTGTGGGGATTAAATGAGGCATTCCAAATAAATGCACATGGAACATAGTAGGTGGCTCAATATTTTTAAATGTAGTTATTTATCATTTTGAACTTCAGTCTTATAAGATGCTGCAGAAACAGTACAAAGTTTTAGTATATTGTGGGTTTTTTTTTTGATTTGGAGATATTTTTTAAATTCCTATTTGATTTCTTTGAGCTAATGATCAGCATTGTGTTTTAATTTCTACATATTTGAATTTTTCAGTTTTCCTTTTATTGTTATCTACTTTCATTTTATTGTGGTCAAAGATACTTGGTATGATTTCAGTTTTCTCAAAATTAAGACTTATTTTGTGACTTAACATGATCTGTGTGGGAGAAAGAGCTATGCACTTGACAAGAAAGTATATTCTGTTAGTGAAATGTTCTATTTCATTAAGTCCATTTGGTCTATAGTGTTAGTCAATTCCTATGTCCTTATTGATCTGTCTGGATGCTCTATTGGAAATGAGGTAGAAAATCTCTGACCATTACCATTTTACTGTTTTTCTCTTCCTTTTGGTTTTATCATGTTTGCTTTACATATTTATGTGCTGTGATGGTGGGTGCATATGTTTTTATAAACCTTATATCTTCCTGATTGAGCCTTTTAACATAATGCCCTCATTTGTCTCTTGCGACAGTTTTTTCTTAGTCTGTTTTGTCTGATAAGTATAGTCACCCCTGTTCTCTTTTGATTACCTTTTGCACAGAATGTTATTCCAACTCTTTCAGCCAATATGTGTCCTTAAATCTAAAGTGAGTTTCTTGTATACAGCATATAGTTTGGTCTTTTTTTTTTTTAATCATTTAGCCACTCTATCTTTGAGTTTAATTCATTCAAATCTCAAGTAATTGATAGAGAAGGGTTTGCTATTGCCTTTTCTGTTTATTCTTGTTTTTGTTGTTAGTCTTAGAGTTCTTTTGGTCATCTTTTGCTGTCTTTGTGTGTGTGTGTGTGTGTGTGTGTGTGTGTGTGTGTGTAGATATACTTTGATTCTTTTCTCTGTAACTTCTGTTGATTTCTTTCTTTCTTTCTTTTTTTCTTTTTCTTTCTTTCTTTCTTTCTCTCCCTCCCTCCCCTCCCTTCCTTCCTTCCTCTCCTACTTGTATGGTTACCTTGGGACTTACATAAAGTATCTTATATTTGTAACCTATTTTAAGCTGATAATAAAAGTCTAGAGTTTTTCTATATGATTTAATGAACTTCTTTCCTCCACCCTTTGTTACCGTTATCACAATTACATCTGTTCATATTGTGTATCTTCTAACATATTTTAAGTTATTAATGCTTTAACTTAACTATAATTAAAAGTGATTTACCAGCATCATTACAGATTTGCCCATGATTTGGTGAATTGATGTGTGTGTTGGGAAGAAAGATCCAGTGCTTCCTACTTTACTAGTTTGATGTCACTCCTGAAAAATGTTATTTAAAACCATAGTGGGATAGTTACATTTTTCAATGTTCTTTAATTTATCAGTTTTAATTTCTTTTTTAAATAAAGACTTTAGAGAGAGAGAGTGAGAGAGTGCATGTGCAAAGTGGGGGAGGAGCAGAGGAGAAGGGGGAATGAATCCTAAGCAGACTCCCTGCTGAGCATGGAGCCCAGTGTGGGACTCTATATCCTAGGACCCTGAGATTATGACATCAGCTACAACCAAAAGTCAGACATTAAACTGATTGTGCCATCCAGGCACCCCTCTCAGTTTTAATTTCTAATAAGGTATATATCAATAAATCCATATAAACAAAAGTTCTTTGGAGTCCTCAACTTTAAGAAACAGAGGGAGAAGCAGACTCCTTGTTGAGCAAGGAGCCAATGTGGGACTTGATCCCTGGACCCTGGGATCATGACCTGACCCATGGCAGATGCTCAGCTAACTGAGCCACCCAGGCATCCCTGTTTTTGGCTTCTTAAGATTGAGGCTGGCTAAGGCATCCAAGACTGGGGACCACTGCCGTCAGTGGACCTACCATTTCTGTGTCAATGACCTTATATTTGGTATTTCTTGATAATATTCACAAAGCCAGATTAAAGTACCTTGTAGCCCTGATAATTAAGAAACCATTTCAATAACTTACCAGGCTTCTGCTGAAATTCTTAAATGTCCAAATTCTTTACCCTTATGTGACTATTGAATATTCTTAACATTCCGTAGTTACTTCATCTCATCAGTAGCTATCTGTCCAACCTTTCAGTAATCAGTAACCTTAATTATATTTATGAGTGAATATAATAGGTTTTTAGGTAGTATGGATAAGAAGACCTTCAAGTAACATGAAAAAGGTCTTTACAGTTTTTCTTCTGCTAAAATCTTTTTTGTTTTTTTTTTAAAGATTTTATTTATTTATTTGACAGAGAGAGAGAGATCACAAGTAGGCAGAGAGGCAGGCAGAGGGGGGGGGGAAGCAGGCTCCCCGCTGAGCAGGGAGCCCGATGTGGGCCTCGATCCCAGGACCCTGAGATCATGACCTGAGCCGAAGGCAGAGGCTTTAAACCGCTGAGCCACCCAGGCGCCCCTTCTGCTAAAATCTTTTTAAGGTCTCTTACTAATACTAGTAGAAGAAGGAAAGGGCATTTTTTCACACTCTTCTCCTGACTTTGACCTATTAGTACACTTAGCCATTCTTCTCAGATCCTAAATCTTTCCTTTGTTTTCCATTCATAAGACTTATCTGTCATTGACCTCAAGTTTTGTCACTTCATAGAAAGTATGAATAGGTAGCTACCCTGGCATCAACTCAATTTATTTTTCCATCTCCTATTTTTATTTGCTAAAAAGTGTCTTCATCAATATTTGTGCACATTAAAGATAGGACTTATTACTGCACCAGTCTAAGTTAACAGAAAAGACTGAGTTAATGAATCCGACTCACATAAAACAAATTGCACCTTTCCATTTGTGCAAGCCAAAAACTTTAATGTCCTTTTTAATTTTGCTTTTTCTTAAACCCTGCCAGCTTTATATTCAAAACATCTAAAGCAGGATTTGAACATCTCTTACAAGGTCTATTATTAATATGGCAATACAAGCCACCTTTTATATTGCAATAGCATCCTAGCTTATCTCTCAGCTATTGCATGCCCACTCTATCTATTTTGAACACAGCAGTTAAGGGTGTATAAGTCTGCTTACATTAATTCTTTGCTCAAACTTTCCAACTCCCTAGAGTAAGAGCCAAAATTCTTATTATAATCCTCCTTGTCTTCCATGATTCGATCTTGCATTACTTCCTCCCTTTACCCCATTTCTTTTGGCAAATTCATTCCACTCTGCTCTAGCCTTGCTGACTTCCTTACAACCATTAAGAACTCCTGCCACCCCCTCCAACATGTACCTACACATGCATGCTGAGCTCAGAGTCTTTGTACTTAACTTTCTCCCCTTCTGGAATGGTCTTCCTTCAAACATATGATGCTTTTCTTTATTTTCGTTTCTTTGTTTATTTGTCTGTTAGAAAATCCTACCTGAAAATAGCTATTTCCTCACCTCTACTCCTGCTTCATTGTTCTTCATGGCACTTAACACCATCAATTATTGTATAGTTATAGATTCATGTGTTTATTGCTTATTTTGCCTTGCCAAAATACAAAATGTGAGGCTGGAGATTTTTCTTTTGCTTCTAGTACTCTATTGTGGATACTGACTAAAATATTAATAGATCCAATATTTGTTGAATAAATGAATGGCTTGGATGAATGCATGGGTAAACGAATAAATGATTTTTAGAAGTAGATTGAGATAATATTCTCAAACATTTTCCCACATAATTCAGGAAAGACAATAATGTAATTCTGACTACCTTAACTGTTTTCTCATATAGAAAACAAATAATTTCAAACTTCTTTATATAACATTTAATGCTAGTATAGAGAAGTTTGGACCTGCCAATCTAGATGAAGAAAATAAATATACATATATATACTAGCCTTTTAGTGAGTTAACTTAGATTTTTCAAGATAAGCTTTTCTCAAAATCCTTGCACTTTTTTCCTGAAGCACCTATAAAAATGCATGAGCATCAAAGACTTTTTAAAAAAGATAAACTATTAAAAAAGAAACAGCAAATGTGCTAATATTAAAATTTAAACCTCTCCTGTATGTTAAATGCCAATTAATAAGGGGGGAAATGCAAGCCACACAGTGGGAGAAGATATTTTTAAACTTTATATAATGCTGTAACAATGTTTGTAGTGGTGGGGAAAACCAAAGCAACCTGTTTCTCAGTAGGGGAACAGATAAAATGGGGCTTATACAACACTACTGTTAAAAATGAAATTTAGCAAGATGTAAAGAAGTGCCTAAATCTGAAAATAACATTAACTAAAAAAAGTTACAAAAGTGTATGTGTGTATGATATCACTTATGTAGTTTAAAATATGGAACAAAAACATTTATTATATAAGCATATGCAATGTAATATCTAGACTGGATTCCTCATTTTTTTTTTTGACTGGATTCTTTTGAATGGAAGCAAATATTGAGAACTGTTAAGACTTCAGTGGAGTCTAAACAAAGCATTGCTAATTTTTTATTCTGATAGTTATATTGAAAAAGTGGATTAAATACTAAAGTACTTATGGTAAACAGCATTTTCAAATGGTTTTGAAAGTTATTTGAACTGAACTTCTCTAAGTTTGAGATTGTTTCAAACTTGAGGGGGAAGGTACTAAGACAGAAGGAGACGCCATGGGTCCAAGATAAAATTTCCTAACATGTCTGCTTGTTGTTTTTTTAAGATGGGATACTTTTAAAGCCCCTTTCTGTATTATTTTTCCCCCTTTAGAAGTAACTATTATGTATCATTCCTGTTAACTTTGATGAGTTGTCAGCAGTACTTGAATGGTCTTTCCTTGTAACAATAGCTCATCTTTCCTGCAGAACATTTATGTAGATGAAATCTCCTGGTCAGTAGGGGTGGAAGACTTTTTCCAGTGGGTCTTTCCAGGTCCTTTTAACTTTTTCTCTGGATCTCTAAGCAAGAGAGAAATCCTCTAAAGTATTGAACATGATTTTGAGGCAATCCAGCTAAATTAGTCCCAAGATGTTGCCTCAGACTCCACTTTATAGGCCTGTCAAATATAAGTCCAAAGAAAAAATATTCAATACTTGTAGAGATGGTTGTAATTTTTAAACAGCCATTTTAGCTTGGTAGGTTATTGAATTGTAGTAAATGAGGTGTGTTTTGTGGGTTTTTTTTTTTTTGAGTTTGAATTTGTTACATGTGTCTAGAGGGCAGAAGATGATAGGGTGTATGATGGCTTAGAGGAATCTATGAATATTTGCATATTTTCTGAAGAGCAGAAATAGAATTTTTTCTGTCCTTGTCAATATGCTCTGGTATCCCCAACATGGGAATTATATTTAATAAGACTGTCATTACCATTGCCTGAACTTTTTTTTTTTCTTGAAGGAAAGTCTTTACTTCATCCAGACATCAAACATAACTAGCCCAAATCACTTGCCTTTTACTGGCATTAGTTTATGATACCCAACTGTCACCAAGTTCCTGGTAAAGTTGGCCAAAGAGGACTTCCTGTGCTTACCTCAGGACTGGCCGGCCAGTACATATTTCTGCTGACAAATAGACATCTCTTTAATATGTTTTGAACAATTTTATCTCTTTGGCAGCTGTAATAGGAGTTAAGTTTTATTTAAACTAAATAAACTTTAAACTTTATTTAGTTTTTATTTTAAATCCCTCTTCCTTAATGATTTTGTTCGTGGGATGACAGTGCTAATCAAACAGGGACTATGGTACAGGAATAGTTTCATTAGGCTAAAAGAAATATGATTAGAACGTGGGAATTACCTGTTTTATAATCCATTTGTCTTTTCTTTAGAAGCATGTTTTTGAAATTCAAGAGCTCTTATTGTATTAAAAGTGGAGCTTCTAAGTTTGAATTATTCCTTTTTTTTATGATTTTATTCACTTAGCGGGAAGGAGAGCACAAGCATGCACAAGTTCAGGGAGAGACAGAGGGAGGGAGAATCTCAAGCCGACTCTGTGCTGAGCACAGAGCCCAACGCTAGGCTCAATCCTACCACCCTGAGATCACGACTTGAGCCAAAATGCAAGAGTTGGATGCTTAACTGACTAAGCCACCCAGGCACCCCAGATTCTGCCATGTTTTAACAGAAGATTTTGAAGCTCTGTCAAAAAAAATCCTCCTATCTGAGCAGTCAGTTTTAAGGCCTGTGGCAACTCTATTTTCCTGAGATATTTTGGTTACTACTAAATAAAAATTTCCCTACTTAAAAAAGAAATTATTGGGCACCTGGGCGGCTCAGTGGGTTAAAGCCTCTGCCTTCAGCTCAGGTCATGATCTCAGGGTCCTGGGATGGAGGCCCACATCGGGCTCTCTGCTCAGCGGGGAGCCTGCTTCCTCCTTTCTCCTCTCTCTCTGCCAGCCTCTCTGCCTACTTGTAATCTCTCTCTCTCTGTGTCAAAGAAAAATAAAAAAAATCTTTAGAAAAAAGAAATTATTATTTTGCATGGCATACCAAACATATACATAATCATTTTTAAGGCCATAACCAAGAATTTGCAGCTCTGGTAATTGCTATTAACCTTTCTCTGGTGCAGACTTAATTCCATACAAAACACAAGCTTTTAGATTTTATAAGTCATCATAGCACAGGAAGCCTTAAGTTGTCCATTTTTGTACTAAGTACACGAACCATTAGAAAATAGTTTTAAATATACAATATAAATAGGATGATTAATCAAGATAAAAAAGAAACTGCAAAGAAAGGCAGTGAAGTTAGCATAGTGGTAGACATAAGTACCACAGGGGTTAATGGAATAACAAATGTATTGACATACAAATCTATATAGTGGTTGACCATTTTATCAAACGTAGCTTCCTTCTTTATTGAAAGTACTCAGGTATTACAATATAAGTGTTCATCATTTAAAATTTTTCTGATTTGCTTATAACTAGTTTTATTCTTTTTAATTGAGCTTCCTATGAAGAATATTATTTTAGACATGATCACAGCTTTTTTTTTTTTTTTTTTTTTTTTTGGTAAGCTATTCTTGTACATTCTATATCTTGCATTAAGCCAGTATCATTGTTTCCTAGAGCCCAGAGCTATGCATCAGTCTGTTTCAGTTAGGGGTGTTTTTCCAGTATGGTATGAAAAAGGCACACACTGCCACACTTTTTTTTTTCTTTTCTCTTTTGTTTCTTTCTTTCTCTTTTTTTTTCTTTACTTTTCTTTTTTTCTTTTTTTTTCCAGAAGGCTTTAAGTAGTAACCAAATTAGTTCCCCTCTTTTTCCAAGGAGATCCACAGACATTTTGTCTGGAGTGCCAAATATGGTAACTCTTAAATTGCACAGCATGTCTCTCCCTCAATGGATTTACAAAAGGATGAGGAGAATGTAAGAAATGGTGTCCCTCAGTCAGAGGAACTATGTGTAAGGGAGCCTGGAGGAAAAGGAAGATGTAGAAGTTTGACCCAAAATACCATCAGTCTGTATTGATCTATCACCAAATGGAAAGTGGGAAATCCAGAGAAAATTGCAAAATAAGGGGAACCAGTATCCTTATTTCCAACCTCTGAGATTCCCTAAACCTGTCCTTTTTTAAGCCAGTTGAACATTATTCCCTAGCCTTCTGGGCTGTCCTGATTCTTTTTTTCCTACAATTCTTGGATCCCTCTGTCTTTTTACAATCCCTCCTGGCTTCTTGCAGTAATGTCATAGTTTTCCCCCTCCTTTGCTCTCTTCACAGGTTGTCCAAAGCAGGTGTTTTCTCTTTAGTAAAGATTTCTGGTTAAGTCCCTAACACAGAAGTTTGAAGTTTTCTTTTCTTCCTTGTCTTTCTCTAGATTGTCCCCGAGCTAAGTAGCTCTTCCTATGGTTTGAATAATAGTCTGTCCTTGCCTTTTTTTTTTTTTTTTTTTTTATCACCCTTTCCTTTACTTGGGTTTGGATAATCAACAAGAGAGCCCAGGCAAAACTGGATAAGAATCAAGTGCTCCTGGGTCCATACGAGCGAGTTTTGAGAAAGCCCTAAGAAACTTCTCATGGAAATCAATGGGGGAGTCACTTGTTGGTGAGTCCACCACTGCAACTTCTTACAGGTCAACATTATTGAAAAGGCCTCAAGGATGGTTCCCTTTTTGACTGTTTCAGTGCACTCTGATCTTCAAAGTTGTATGTGTGGGGAGTGAGAGGTAGTAGATAGTTACTTTCTTGGCTACTGTAGTCCTTGTGTTGATCTTCTGGAACTGATATACCTGTTGCATCAGGGGAATAAAATCTGCAATTGAAGAATTCTACACAGTAACCAGTGCATCTCCCTATGTGTTGGGCTACAAACTAAAACACTAATGAAGTACTTTAGCAAACTCTGGGGGAAAAGAGTAACGAAGACTTAAAATGTATAATCAGCTGGTGACAAATAATCAGTATATAACTTCCTGGGAGTAACAATGTCCTCCACGTTGCTGGTGTTCTAAATAGGAAGGCTGACGTTTTTTGCATGAAAATAAGAAAAATGTAAATTTTGTAGTGCTTTAGTTTCCCTTCCCATGTCGACATTCATCAGCTTAATACCTTGTTTGGCTTTCTCCAGGGCGCTCAAGTTCTCAATTATTCCCACACCAAGTCTCTTGATCATATCTGCTTTCCTAGCTGTAATATGGCCAGTAAAGAACTCTTGGAGGTGAAATTTGGGCTGAGACATTAAGTGGACTCAGGATAAGGCCAGAAGGCACACAAACCTGAGTCCTCAGAGCAGGTAATTCATCACTAACTACAGTTGTGCTTCATCCTTTTCAGGGCAGTCTACTCATGAAGGAAATCACTCCTTTAAAATTCATTACCTTCCTCTTCCTGTAAACAATCCAAGACCGGAAGGGATAAACATATGCTGGGGAAGCAGAGGGAGAAGGCAAGCAGAAATGTGGAGAAGGGTTCTGGGAAAAGGAACATGCTCTTCACTTTCTCAGTTCCCTTTCCATGGTTTTCATTCTTTCCTTTTGGCTACTGAAATCACTTACAGCTTTTCCCTTAGAATGGTATTTATCTCTTAAATAACTGTAATTCATCTGGTTGGAATGAGGCCCCTATAAAGACCGCAGCAAATATGTTGATTCATTCAAATCAGAAGAATCATCCTTGGGTCATTTCAAGGCTGGAGTCTCATTTACCCATTCCAAATATGAAGAATATAATCCTTTAAGAGAAAAACCTTCAGGCAGCATTACTGGTTTACTGTTTGGTGTAACCATACAGTAATTTTGATAGAACATTAGAGCCCATATTGTCCATGTTAATTCAACAGTAAAACACTGAATTTGGGGAGGATGTCTTCTGACTTCTATTTTAAGAGTGGAGAACTATAACGGAAACTGGAATTTGGGTTCTCTTACCTGCCTGCCATTTGGCCATAGACATTCAGCTGGTCAGCTTAATTCAGGAACTGCCAGATATTTTCTCCTCATCTCCACATTTGTTGGGGAAATAAAATTAAAAACCATCTCTTGACAAAACCTCTCCATAAAGGTATAAGAGAAAGAAAACAGTTGTATTATTGAATAAGCATTAAAATAAATTGTGATGTGCATCCTAGGCAATCCAATAGGAAATGGTGAAGACAGCTATATTTTATACAGTCAAGCAGTTACAATCCATTGCATACATGTTCTCAAGATAAACAACTAGTCCTCAAAGGACTTGACAGCATTATTTTTCACACATAGTTCATCCCAAATTTACTTGGTAGTTGGGTGACCATCTGTGTTTGCTAATTGGCTTTATCTAAGGGAAAAAAATCAGCTGCTTATGTCTTTACGACAGGGGGTGGTTTTACAACTTGGAGTGAGATGCCTGCCCACCAAAGTTAAGCTGTTACCCTCCCACAGAAACTGAGAAACGGGGGTGCTCTCTGGCTTTTTTTCCTTGATTACATTTCAAAGAAATACTCCCCAGGTTCTTAGACATTTTTGAGTCTCTAAAGCTGGAAGGAAACTTATTTAGCTTTTAAAAAGATTTACATATGTCTCAAAGAAGGGGAAAAAACTTAGTACAGGTTGTCTAAGGTAAATGCTCTAAGAAGGAAGATGGGGAGTCTCTTCCCTTATTTTCAGCAAAGACTTTTTTTTTTTTTTGCATTTACCCTTAAAGTGCTCCTCAGTTCGGATATATTTAATGTATTCTTATGATTAGAGTTAGATTCTGTATCTTTGTCAGGAATAATAGTTTTCTTTTTTCATTCTGTCAGTTGGTACCTGCTTTTCTTGTATCGCATTACTGGTGGTGTTACTTTTGATCATGAGATTAGGGTGTTGTACATCAGGCACTTCCATTTAAAGTTAATTCCCCACTCTCACTAAAATAACAGTAAGAGCTTGGATATTCCTCATCACACTTCCAGTGTATTCACATATTTTTTTAAGTCAGTAGGGGCTTGTAGTTCTCATCCTTCCCCCCTCACCACCTGCAATGCAATAAAGTCTGGTAACTATTTTTATGCTGTAATTATTTCTAGTTAGACCAGTAGAAGCCCCTTCAAACTGGCTTATGTTTTCTTTTAACATATTCCTATATTGAAAGACTTCCTTTCTTTACAGCAAAGAATGATGTTCCACTGTCACGTTACACTTTTTCTGCCTGAACCTTAAAACCGGCCAATTCTCCAAGGAGGTCTGTTCCTTTCGGGAGAGAATTATTCATAGAAACCAATATCTGGGAGCTAAATTGTTTGATACTATTGATATATCACTGTTCCTTAGCCCATTCAGCAGACACACCTAGAAGTGTGTGTATATAGTTATATTTTTATATGTATTTATATTAAGGATAATGAATTCACACTCTCCAATTCCAGTGCAATAACATATGTTATATTCTTATCTATTATGTATTTGTGAACTTATTTTTACTTAATTTTTAAAAAATGAGATATAATTAATCTATAACACTGTTATAGTGTACAATATAATGATTTGTAATACGTCTTGCAAAATGATTCCAACAATAAGTTAACATCCATTACCCCACATTGTTACGCATTTTGTGTGTGATGAGAACTTCTAAGGTCCACTTCCTCAGCAGCTGGAACTTATTTGATAGTGAGAAATCTATATCCCTCTATCCTTCATATACCTAGTTATATAATGAAACCTATATTTAGCAAATCTATCACCACTGCCATAAACAGAAACTCTTACCCCGCCACTGTGTAGAATCCTTCCATAAGTTGGGATGCCACTACCAACCCCCTATTTGGATATCCTCCTACTTCTTTCAAGTTCAAAACCATGTGTTGGGCTGTGTCCTTCCATGGACCTTCCTAACCCTACTCAGGCTGCTAGACCCCCCTCCTGGAATTCCTTCCACAGGAGGCATCCTCTGATATAACACAGGTTCTTAATTTCCAAGGGAGAGATAGTGAAATTCAAGAAGGAAGAGAAATATTAAAATCCAACTACATTAAAACACAGACACAGACACACACACACACAGACACACAGACACACACACACACACCAAAAACTAGATTCCTATCTTCATCCTAATTCCAGGGGTCTCCAAACATAATTCAGATTCAATTTTGCTAGGGCTTAAGACTCAATTATATAGTTATATTCATGGCTATAATATATTACTGGGACATATTGCCTATCAGGGAAGCTCATTAAACACTCAACACTCAGTGTTTATTGGGAACTGGTCACATAGGTAGCTTCTGTTTGGCACATAGAAAAATTCCAGGCTCCCAGAAGGAAAGCAGGTGCTCAAAATAAACGATATTGCTTATAAAAATACTTTAAGCACAATAAGCCACTCTTTTTAAGTTTTTTAATTCCAGTTAGTTAACATACAGTGTTATATTTGTTTGTTGTACAATATAGTGATTCAACAATTCCATACATCACTTGGTGCTCATCACAAGTGCACTTCTTAATCCTCCTATTTCACCCATGCCTCCACACTCCTTCCCTCGGATATAACTTTCAGTTCTCTATAATTGAGGGTTTTTCTCTCCCCCCCCTTTGTTCATTTGTTTCTTAAAATCCACATATGACTGAAATCATATATTTGTCTTTCTCTGATTTTTTTTGCTTAGCATTATATTCTCTAGCTCTATCCATGTTGTTGCAAAGACAAGATTTCATTCTTTTTGATGGTTGAATGATATTCCATTGTGTGTATGTGTGTACACATATATATATATATATGATATATATACACACTGCATATTCTTTATCCATTCATCAATTGATGGACATTTGGGTTTTTTCCATAATTTGACTGTTGTAGATAATGCTGCTGTAAACTATAGTTACAAAAAAAAAAAAAAAAGAAGAAAAGTCTTTGACTTTTGAATTAGTTGTTTTGAATTAGTGTTCTTGAATTAGTGTTTTTTATACTTTGGGTAAATATCCAGTAGTGCAGTTACTGATAGTTCTATTTTTAACATTTCAAGGGACCTCTACTGTTTTCCAGCATGGCTGTGCTAGTTTGCATTCCCATCAACAGTGCAAGAGGGTTCCTTTTTATCCATATCCTCGACAATATCTATTGTTTCTTGTGTTGTTGATTTTTAGACATTTTAGCAAGGTAAGGTGGTATCTTATTGTAGTTTTGATTTGTATTTCCCGGACGAGTGATGTTGAGTATCTTTACATGTGTTTACTGGCTATCTGTATGTCATCTTTAGAGAAATGTCTATTCATCTTTGCCCATTTTTAAATTGGATTTTTTGGGGGGTTTTGAACTTTATAAGTTTTTTTTAAAGATTTATTTCTTTTAGAGAGAGAAAGAGCATGTGCATGTACGCATGGGGGAGAGGGGCGAGGGACAGAAGGAGACTCCCGCTGAGTGTGGAGCAGGGATGCGGGGCTTGATCTTGGGACCCTATGGTCACCACCTGAGCTGAAATCAAGAGTCAAGTGCTCAACTGACTGAGTCACCCAAATGCCCCAAGTGTTGTAAGTTTTTTTTTTTAATATATATCGGATACTAACTCTTCAACAGATATCATTTGCAAATACCTTCTCTTGTTCTGTAGGTTGCCTTTTAGTTCTGTTGATTGTTTCCTTCACTGTGCAGAAGCTTTTTATTTTGATGAAGTCCCAATAGTTTATTTTTGTTTTTGATTCCCTTGTTTCAAGAGACATATCTAGTAAGAAGTTACTACGGCCAAAGTCAAAGAGGTTACTGCCTGTGTTCTTCTCTAGGATTTTGAGGGTTTCCTTTCTAAAGACCTTTAGGTCTTTCATCCATTTTGAACTTACTCTTGTGAATGGTGCAAGAAAGTGGTCCAACTTCATTCTTTTGCATGTTGTTGTCCAGTTTTCCCAGTAGCATTTGTTTCTTTTTTCCATTGGGTATTCTTTTCTGCTTTGTCGAAGATTAATTGACTGTATAGTTGTGGGTTCATTTCTGGGTTTTCTATTCTGTTCTTTTGGCCTCTGTGTCTATTTTTGTGCCAGTACCATGCAATCCTGATCACTACAGCTTTGTAATATAACTTGAAGTCTGAAGTTGTGGTGCCTCCAGCTTTGCTTTTCTTTTTCAAAGTTGCTTTGGCTAGTAAGGTCTTTTGTGGTTCAATACACATTTTAGAATTGTTTTAGTTCTGTGAAAAAGGCCATTGGTATTTTCAGAGATTGCATTAAATGCATGATTTCTTTGGGTAGTCTGGACATTTTAACAATATTCTTCCAATCTATGAGCATGGAATGTCTTTCCATTTCTTTGTGTTATGTTCAATATCTTTCATCAATGTTTCAGTTTTCAGAGTACAGGTCTTTCACCTCTTTGGTTAGGTTTATTCCTGGGGATCTTATTTTCGATGCAATTGTAGATGGGATTGTTTTCTTAATTTGTCTTCCTGATGCTTCATTATTAGTGTATAGAAATGCAACAGATTTTTACACGTTGATTTTTGTATCCTGAGACTTTACTGAATTTATCATTTCTAGCAGTTTTTTGGTGTCTTTTGGATTTTCTTTATAGAATATCATGTGATCTGCAAATAGTGAAAGTTTTACTTCTTCCTTGCTGATTTGGATGACTTTTTGTTGTCTGATTACTATAGCTAGGATTTCTATTACCCTGTTGAGCAAAAGTGGTAAGAGGGGGAAATTCTTGTCTTCTTCCCAACCTTAGGGGAAAGGCTCTGTTTTTCCTATTGATTATGATGTTAGCTGTGGGTTTTTTTCAAATATGGCCTTTATTATATCGAAGTATGTTCCCTCTAAGCCTACTTTGTTGAGGGTTTATATCATGAGTGGGTGTTGTACTTTGTTATATGCTTTTTCTACATCTATTGAAAAGACCATGTGGTTCTTATCCTTTCTCTTATTGATGTGATGTATTACATTGATTGGCAAATTTTGAATCACCCTGGCAATCCAGGAATAAATCCCACTTGATTGTGGTGAATAATTTTTTAAATGTATTTTTGGATTCAGTATTTTGTTGAGGATTTTTGCATTATGTTCATAAGAATTATTGGTCTGTAGCTCTTTTTTTTTATAGTGTCTTTTTCTGATTTTGGTATCAGGTTAATGCTGGACACAAAATGAATTGGGAAGTTTTTCCTTCCTTTCCGTGTTCTGGAATAATTTGAAAAGTACAGGTATTAACTCTTTTTCAAATGTTTGGTAGAATTTGCTTGTGAAGCCATCTCGTCCTGGACTTTTGTGAGTTTTTTAATACTATTTCAGTTTCTTTGCTGGTTATCTATCTGTTCAAATTTTCTATTCCCCTTCAGTTTTGGTAGATTATGTTTCTAGGAATCTTTTCATTTCTTTTAAATTGTCCAATTTGTTGGCATGTAGCTTTTCCTAATCTTTTATAATTGTTTTTCTGTGGCATTGGTTATTTCTCATTTGTGATTTTTGAATCTTTTCTCTCTCTTTTTTTTTTTTTTCTTTAAGTCTGGCTACAGGTTGATCAATTTTGTTGAGCTTTTCAAAGAATTAGCCCCTGGTTTCATTGATCTGTTCTATTGGCTTTTTTTTTATATCATTTTTTTTGTATATCATTTATTTCTGCTCTAATCTTTATTTCCTTCCTTTTGCTGGTTTTAGGTTGTGTTTTTTTCTAGCTCCATTAAATGTAAGGTTAGGTGGTTTGAGATTTTTCTTGCTTTTTGAGGTAAGCCTGTATCGCTATATATTTCCCTCATAGAACCACTTTTGCTGCATCTCCAAAAATGTCTTGTTTGATTTCCTGATTGACCATTCATTGTTTAGTAACATGTTGTTTAACCTCCATGTATTTGTGGTTTTTCCAGTTTCTTTCTTGTGGTTGACTTAGTTTCATAGCATTGTTGTCAGAAAAGATGCATGGTATATAAGTTTGAACTCTCCTTTTCTCCTCCCCATGTTTTAGGTATATATTGTTATAATTTACATCCCTTTGTTTTGAGTTCTTTGCTTTTTTTTTCCAGAATATTTTTACTGCTTTTGTGTTTCTTCCCTCCATACTATCACTTTTGGTTTCTCTTTTTCACTCTATCCCCTTTAATATTTCTTGTAAGGCTGGTTTAGTGGTCATGAACTCCTTTAGTTTTTATTTGGGAAACTCGTCTCTCCTTTTCTAAATGATAGCCTTGCTGGATAGAATATTCTAGGCTGCAGATTTTTCCCATTCAGCACTTTGAATATATCATGGGACTCCTGTCTAACTTGTAGAGTTTCTGCTGAAAAATCCCCTGATAGCCTTATAGGGTTCCCTTATATGTTACTGCCACCTTTTGTCTTGCTGCTTTTAAGTTTTTTTCTTTATCAGTATATTTTTGGCAGTTAAATTATACTATGCTTTGATATGAATAGGCTTTTGTTGATTTTCTTGGGGGTTCTCTGTGTCTCCCGAATCTGGATATCTGTTTCCTTCTCCAGAATAGGGAAGTTTTCAACTATTATTTCTCCAAAATTTCTAGACCCTTTTCTCTCCTTCTTCTGGGGATGTTATTATGGTTGATGGAGTCACTGAGTTCCCCAAGTCTTCTCATTTTGCATAATTCTTTTTTTTCCTCCTTTTGCTCAGCTTGATTACTTTCCATTATTCTGTCTTCTACATCACTAATTCAGTCCTCTGCTTCTTCCATTGTACTGTTCATTCCATCAAACATGTTTCTCATTTTGTTTATTGAGCCCTTTATCCTCGTTATTCCTTATCTCTGTGTTAAGCGTCCACTCATGTCTTCCACTCTTTTCTCAAGTTCAGTGAATATCCTTATTATCTTTGCTTTAAATATGGGCCGCCTGGGTGGCTCAGTGGGTTAAAGCCTCTGCCTTCAGCTCAGGTCATGATCTCAGGGTCCTGGGATCAAGCCCCGCAGCGGGCTCTCTGCTCAGCAGGGAGCCTGCTTCCCCTTCTCCCTCTGCCTGCCTCTCTGCCTACTTGTGATCTCTCTCTCTCTGTCAAATAAATAAATAAAAATTAAAAAAAAATCTTTAAATATTCCATCAGACATGTACCTTATGTTTGTTTCATTTATATCTCTGGCCTTTTGCTATTCTTTCATCTGGGACAAATTTCTTTGTCTTATTTTGTTTTTCCTGTGCCTGTTTTTGTGTGTTAAGAAAGTCAGCTAAATCTCCTGTTTTTGGGGGTAATGGCCTTATGAAAAAGAGATGCTATTGTGCCCTGCCATGTAGCTTTCCCTATTCCCCAGAGCAGCACTTTAGAGTGTCTCCAAAGTGTGCTGAGTATGCTCTGCTGTTGTGTTCTGGTTGTTTATTCTTCAGCCCAGTCATCTTCAGAGGCCCTCATCACCTGTCGTGGGCAGCATTTGGTCCCTAGCCTGAATGTGGTGCATTTTAACTAAGTGTGCTCTGGTCTGCTTTTGAAATGAGATCTGTTTCTGGAGCTGCTAGAACTAAGCCTCTACAAAACTCTCTGTTGGTAGATGCAGCGTGAGCAGGGGTTTGGGCTCACCACACTGGGACTGAGGCAGGCATGACTGGGAAGGGCAGTTCCACTGAAGCATAGGGGGCAGGGTTTGGTGTAAGCAAGTTAGGTAGCCAGCGTTGGCACTTTACTGGTTCCCACAGGTGGCCCTGTACTTACACAGAGGGGCGGGGGAGGGAGTGGTACCTGCCAGTTCCTTTGTTCCCAGGGGGGTGTTTCTGAGTGCTGCCTCTCTGGGACATGATTTGAAATGAGCAAATAACCTCCCCATTGCGTGCCCCAGGCTCTCTTTAGTTTACTGTTTCCACTCTGTGTGCCCCTGGATTGTTTGCCTGCCTTCTCTCCAAAAGGAGTGTAAGGTTCTTCAGATTTTATTCCACCCATGCCTGCTGACCTTTAAAACTCCAGCTTTTAAGCCTCCCTGGTTACAAGAACTCAAAAAATTTGGCTCTTTTTGCTTTCCAAGCTACTTGCTAGGGGGATTCATTTTCCCTGAGCAGTCCTCTGTGTACTAGTCTCTCCCTCACCCTTCTCCATGTCTGTGCCTCCCTCCCTGCTGCAACAGCCATAATTATCCTTTTCTCTTCCAAACCACATCTCTGTTTCCTACCTTGTTTTATGTGGTCTCTTCTCTACCTTTTAGTTGTGGAGTTTCTTCTGCCAGTCTTCAGAGAAATTCCTGAGGTAGTTAGGATGATTTGATGGTTGTCTAGTTGAATTCGTGGAATGAAGTGAGCCTAGGGTCCTCCTACTCTGCTGCCATCTTTGAGCCACAATAAGCCGCTCTTACCAGTTCTGGGAATGGTGGGAGCATTGCTGAAATCCAAATTCCAGAATGCCAGCCAAGAGTCAACCTCGCACATGGGCCATTGAAAGAGAGCAGTTTGGCCTGCACTTATGTAAACTTGTCTCACCATAATCATTGACCTCTATTTTTATTTGGGTGTGATTTAAAGTTAAGCACATAAATCTAACTTCTACATCTGCCTCTCTCATGTCACCATCACTAGATGAAGATACGGAATTTATCTACACTCCCATGTATAGCCATTTCTTGTACTTCTATCACTCCAGATGAGTTATAACTGGTTTTTGTCTCCATGCAAATGGAATTGTACAATATGTACTCTTTTGTGTCTGTTTTGCTCTCAACATTCTGAGATTAATCCACGTTGTATATATTTGTAGTTTGTTCTCTTACTGATATATAGTATTCCCTTAGATAAATACAGTGCAGTTGATGTATACATCCTACTGTATTTGAGTTTAAAAAATTCAAAACTTATGAAAGCTGATGAATATATGTGTACAAATTTTTGGATTTAAGTCTTTGGTTTCATTTTCTATTCTATATTCAACAGTGGAATTATAGGGTTATAAGGTATAGCTAAACAGCATATTGTATGTTCAAACACATAATTTTGGTTTTTATGACTTTTTTAATCTGACAAGCTTTGTCTTTTAATCAAAGCCTTTAATTTGCACCTAATGTAATACTGACAGGTGGGCTACCATCTTCTCTTTTCTCTTAGTCTTTCTGCTTATCCTTTTTTTATTATTCCTTATTTTCTTTTGATTAACCAATATTATTTTTCCTCCTTCTGTATTAGGTTTCTAGTTGTTTCTTCTCTTGGTGCTTTTCAAATATGAGACTTTTTTGGTAGGCAGTTCAATTACTACAGATCACCTTATTAATACTTGCTACTAAGTTATGTTAAGGGTAATCTGTTTCAGTTTTTCCTTACTATTATTAGAGTATGAGCTTCATTCTGTTGATCTGATTCCTATTCCTAGGACTTGGCCTTTCTGGAATCTCAAGTGAATTGTATTGTCTATTGTAGAATTTTCACTCTGTCTGGACTTGAACTATAACTTCTCTTATCCTTGGGTGGCTTCTGAAATCTCTGTTCATATATTTGAGTTTCTGTTCTGTGGCTTCCTTCTCCTGTAAACTGCCATCAGATGCTATCTTTTTTGACATCTTTTAACCATGTGAGAGTAATGTTATATGTTGATTTCTAAATCCCCAGGAAGCACTTTTGAAAAATGCAGTCAAGAATAAATCTGGAGTAGAATGGCTCTCATGTTTTGTGCTTTCTTACTCTCAAGAATTGCATCCCTGTTTTGGTTCCTTCCCAATTCTGTGAATAGTTATTTTGTAAAATTGTCCATCTTTTAGAGTTATTTGTGTTTTTGTTTTTAGTTTTGTTTTTTGGCTTATTCCAGCTGCTGATTACATTTTAAAACGTAATTGTTACTGACATATTTATTATCCCCTGGTGAGATTTTCCAGCAGTGTTCTAAAAATCATCAGTAAACTAGTGTATAATGTGTTTAAAAAGGAACCAATGGGAACCCATTAGACTTAGTATTACTTACTGTTATTAATTAAAACAATAGCATAAGAAGTACTTATTCAGCTCCCACTCTGTCAAGCATTGTTTGCACATATATTATTCATTCAAGCATTATAGAATGACTTCTATATGTGCTGTTGTAGCAACTCTGAAAAATGTATTGAATTTTATGTGACTTATCTGGGAGGTATAGCTTCTCAGCTAGTAAATGTGGGATCCAGAATTTGAATCCACTCTGCATTCTCTGAAGCTCATGTACATGTCATTACTTCAAACTGCTTGTCACTAACCAAAGATCTTTGATTCTGATGCTTATTGCCTTGTCCAGTAGGTTTCCAACCTTCTATTGGGAATCAAAATTCCATGAAATATTTTAAAAGTTACTGATCTGTGTAATATTTCTCCAGATTACTAAATCATTCTTAACGTGTTTTCCATGGAACACTAGCCTGTAATATGGTTCATTAAAAATGAATTCTGTGTTTAAAAACATGATAAATGAGCAGGCAGTCAACTAATTCTACAGCTTCCCTCATGGGTTCTGAAACAATATAGAATTAGACACAGGTGTGAAATAGGGACTAAAATACCTGCTTGGTAATTAGTAAAACTAAACCGGAGAACAGAGTTTGGACCCAAAACCAAAATTATGCCTCCTACACTTGACACAATTTCAGGCTGCTTCCCTTATAGAACAGAACATGGTTTGGGAAGCTTACCAAATGTGTGACTGGAGTGGACATTACAATTTATTTGGTCCATCTCGTCTGTGAGAGAGTGAATGTCAACAAAGGACTTGGCTATTCTTGCTCAGTCTTTATTTCTATATCACCAATTAAATAATTGCCTCTCATCAATGAATAAGCAAATAAGAGAGAAGTGGTTGGCAAGTATTAACTCTTTTCTCTTGGAGAAACCAACCTTAACCTTCCTCTAGAAAAATGTGGGAATTAGCATAAAAAGCACTCTTTTCTAAAGAGTCATCAATGTTTTTTTTATTAAAAGTTTGAAAAAGAATTTAATTTGTTTTTAAGTTATAAGACTACAGTCTAACATAAAAGGCTAAAATAATAGGCAGGTAGACAACTTCTGGCAGTTATATATTTTAGGCAGTACATATCCCTGTTACATGTATAAGAGATACTTGAAAAATGGAAAATTTTCCACTATAGGTCTTGCATGTACTTGGTACTCACTGCCCTTCCTGCTCTCTTACGCATGACCGTAAGTCCTAACTCTTCCTTCCAGTTCCTTTTTAATAGATGCTCAACCAGCAGCTGTTAATACTTGAGTAATTCTTTTCTTAGAATCATTTATGATCAGTTATCCCCTGCAAAGTAAACTTAATTTCATCTGAACTCTCTCACTAATGCTCTGTAAAACCTTTTGTTTCTTTTTCTCAAGTGAGAATGCTAATACTATGGTGGTAATCATGTTGCAATATAAATGCATCAACTCAACACATTGTACACCCTAAACTTGGACAGTGTTCTGTCAGTATCTCAAAGAAAAACATAACATAACAAATGCCATTATAGGATTTATTTATTTTTTTTAAATAATGCCATTGAAGATGATACCAACTTCAGAATGGTATCTCTGGAAAGGGAGAAAGAGAAAAAGAAGGAATAGTAGGTAAGTTAATTGTCTTAGTAACACTATTTTAAAAAATATCAATCACCATAGGAAATCATATTGCTTCTTGTGAAACCTACAAGGTAAGTAGATAACAAAAAGTATCATTCTTCAAATTCTTGAAGTTATTTCAATAATAAAAACAGTTGAGGTATTAAAAACCCCAAATACAGTTTTTCCAATTTAAAAAAAAAATGCTACTTCAGGGAATGGGTGTGATGACCATTTTGAAATGCATTTTGAGAAGTGTTTAAAACATATGTTAAGAAGTTTGTAAGAGTGCTACATGCTCGATGTGTTGAAGTGTTATTTCAGTAAATGCACAGAATGGTCATTCTGTAATGCATATAGAGAAGTGTTTGGAAAAAATCACGATAGAAGTTTCAAAAGAGGAGATTTTACAACTGGGTACCACAGAAATACATAGACATGAAACAGGCACATAGAATAATGGAAGAATTGAGAACCTAGAAATAAACTGATGCATATAAGGTCAATTAATATTCAACAAGGGAACCAAGAATAATCAATGGGGAAAGGCCAGCCAAGAATACTCAGTGAGGAAATAAAGGGCCTTGGGAAAACTGGATATTTATGTGTAAATGAATTTGAAACCCTATCTTAAAACATTCACAAATTAACTCAAAATGGATTAAAGAATTAAATGTAAGACCTGAAACTATAAAACTCCTAGAAGAGAGGAGGCCAAAAAGCTCCTTAACATTTGATGATGATTTTTTGGTATAGAATACTGAAAGCACAGGGAACCAAAGCAGAAATCAGCATGTGGGACTACATCAAACTAAAGTGTTTTGTACAGCAAAGGAAACAATCAGCAAAATGAAGAGGAAATCTATGGAATGGGAGAAAATACTTGTAAACCATTTATCTTATAAGGGGTTAATATCTAAGGTATATAAGGAACTCTTACAACTCAATAGCCAAAACAAACAAACAAACAAACCCAAAATATTGGCAGAAGAACTGAATAGACATATTTCCAAAGCTATCCAAATGGCAAACTGGTACATGAAAAGTTGCTCAGCATCACTAATCTTCAGGGAAATGCATATCAAAACCACAATGAGATACTACTGAAGAAAGGAAACCCTGTGTACTGTTGGTGGGAATGGAAATGTTTGGCCACTATAAAAAATAATAGGGAGGGTCCTCAAAAATTAACTATGTACGATGTGATCCAGCAAACCTATTTGTGGGTATGTATCTGAAATAAATGAAAATACTGTCAGATCTCAGCCCCTCTGTGTTCATTGTAGAATTATGCCCAATAGCTAAGACATGAAATGACATAAGTGTCAACTGATGAAGAAAATGAAATTTTATATATATGTATATGTATATATGTACACATATGCACACATACATATAATGAAATATTAGTCATCAGAGGAAATCCTTTCATTTGTGACAACATGAATGGATCTTCAGGGCATTCAAGTAACTGAGATGAGTCAGAAAAAGAAATACTATAAGATCTCATTTTAGTGTGGAATCTTAAAAATGCTAAACTCATACAAACAGTAGGATGGTGATTGCCAGAGACTAGGGAGTGGGAAAATAGAGATATTTAGGAAAACTTTGCTGTAATCACTCATACTTGTTTTACAGAAACCAGGTCTAATTCCACCAAAACATGAATTGTTTTCCCTTACATGAATTAACCAACAATAAAAATCAAAACTATGCCTAGGTATAGTATTAAGCTTTTGAAGCACAGTGTTTAATACAGTTTTAAAAAACTGCAAGTTTTTTTTTTATAGTACATAGAAAATTCCATATTTTTGGAGGCTAACATTTTGATTCACTTGACATCAGTATGTAGCCATTACTATGTGTCAGACTTTATTTTTACTTTATTTTTTTTTTTAAAGATTTTATTTATTTATTTCACAGAGGGAGAGAGATCACAAGGAGGCAGAGAGGCAGGCAGAGAGAGAGAGGGGGAAGCAGGCTCCCCGCTGAGCAGGGAGCCCGATGCGGGCCTCGATCCCAGGACCCTGAGATCATGACCTGAGCCGAAAGCAGAGGCATTAACCCACTGAGCCACCCAGGCGCCCTACTTTAAAATACTCATAACAACCACATGAGGTAGATACTGTTGGATATACCTATGAGAAAGCATATGTCCATTTTACAGCTGAGGAATCTGAGGTGAGGTACATAGAGGTCAAGAGTCTTTTCCCAACTAGTAACTGGTAGAATTGAAATCTGAGCATAGGATCTGTGGCTCCAGAGTCTGGGCTTTCTACCATCATATTTGGCATCTTACTAGAGTCTTGAAACAAGGTCCTTTATGCTTACTTTGGTGGGCTTTAGTGTTATGAGAAAACTTCAAATTGTAGGGTTTCTATTATAAATAAGATTCCAAATTTATTATATTATCAGTAAAGAGAAATAACCTTGTAAATAAACTAGCTGTTTATCTTATGGCTGTTAAAACTTGCAAGCTATGGCAAGTTTGTATTTAAAACAAAGTGAAAGGTTGTTTCTGTTTGTATTTAAGAAGTGAACATTTAAAAATTCAATTTAACCAGAAAATATTTATAGGATAATAAGGCAGCTTTAAATTCGAAGAGGGGAAAAAAAATCCAACAACTTACCAATGAACAAACCAAATTAAAATAATAAAACTATATTTGAAGGAAGAATGAGAGCTAGTCTCCATGTGAAAGTATTATGATATGCTAATTATGCCCTGAAGTATGTACACTATGCTAACTTACCTTTCAAACCAGGATTCACAATATGAGTACCAAATAAAACTGATTGGCTCTGAGCATAAAAGTCATAACATAGTCTAATTTTCTTCTATAAATGCAAATCAAACCACAAGATGGATGTAGCATACCTTAATTTAAATAACAACACTTGACAGTGTACAATACCATGTACTCTAATGCAGTTTTGGAAAAGTGAAATATTTGTCATTTAAAATTGTCAGTTATTGGGCGCCTGGGTGGCTCAGTGGGTTAAAGCCTCTGCTTTCGGCTCAGGTCATGATCTCAGAGTCCTGGGATCGAGGCCCGCATCGGGCTCCCTGCTCAGCGAGGAGCCTGCTTCCCCACCTCTCTCTCTGCCTGCCTCTCTGACTCCTTGTGATCTCTCTCCCTCTGTGAAATAAATAAATAAAATCTTTAAAAAAAATAAAATAAAAAAATAAAATAAAATAAAATTGTCAGTTATTATTTTTTCAGACCAAACTAACAGTAGAGCACATCCTGCATTAATGGAAAAGCTGTGTTACCAAACAGTAAAAAAAAAAAATAAATAAATAAAAATAAAATCATTTTTGTAAAATCTTACTTAATTGTGTTTTTCTTTTTGGACCTGAGTGTGTTTTGTCAGTGGTTTTGGGAAAAAAAAAATCCTAAATTATTTGTCCCTGATTCTTTTGGCATTTGTTTGGGAAAAATACAAATTAGGTTAAAGCTTAAGGAAAGTTTCTTTCCTCTTCTTTTTGTAACTGCTTTCTCAAGTAATCCTGGCATCTGTATATTTGGAAACTAGTTACTTTGCTAACTAATTCATGCAAGATTGAGATGTAACTGCAGCTTAATGCCTGTTTCTTAAGAGGGTATTGGGGCTTTCACATGAAAGTTGATTAATGCAAAAACAAAGTTAGAGCTAATAAAACTTGAATGTACACAAAAATCATCTGGGAAATGTTTATAAGATATAAAGTCTAGGACACCTTCACCAGATAATTTGAAGCAATAGGTCTAAGATGTGGCTTAAGGAAATAGATTTCCAAGTAATCCAAGTATACCTGGCCCAATTAACTAGACTCTGAGAAAGACTATTGTAAGGTGGACATTTCTGGCACTATAGGGAGTAGGTACAGATACTTGTGGGAGTTTTTGTTCAAGCATATTCATTATCCCACTGATGTGTGAGAGCCTTTTAATATTGCTACTAAGATGAGTTTAACCTTTGTATTATATTTTATGTATTAGAAGAACAATATACAATTGGTTGTGTCTTTGATATAACATCAGATTTCAATTGTTGCATACAGAACAGATGTTAGAATGAGATACTCCATTGTTTTGAACTTGGGTACTTTATAGTATCTTTTATCCAGCTAAAACTCATATTCTCTAAATTATTTGTCCAGTGGAACCATTGGAGTTTATTTTATGAAAAATGTCTGCAATTAAGCCAAAGCAAATGTTACTAAATACAAGTAGATTTTAAAATACTTTTTAACACAAGATCTGTCCACATTAGTTCATTTTCTCAAATGATAGTTTCTCTATACCAGTTGAAGTGCACCTTCTCAAGGTGTTGCCTTAATGGGAACATTGAACTTTTTAGTCTCCCAGTCTTCTTATTATTGCACCACTTTAAGGTGAATTTGAATGCCCCTACTTTGCACATAAATGAAAATGCAGAGTTGGGAGCTTCCCTTGGAGGTGAGCGAAAAATAAGACTTTATCCACTCTACATTTCAAGTGGAGCACTGTTTCTGACGTATTGTGAAAACTTAGTGTCTCATATTTTACTTTAAAGGAGACTTTATGGGCGCCTGGGTGGCTCAGTGGGTTAAAACCTCTTCCTTCTGCTCTGGTCATGATCTCAGGGTCCTGGGATCGAGGTCCACATTGGGCTCTCTGCTCAGTGGGGAGCCTGCTTCCTCCTCTCTCTCTGCCTGCCTCTCAGCCTACTTGTGATCTCTCTTCCTCTGTGAAATAAATAAGAAAAAAAGACTATGTTTTCTTAAAAACACATACCACATATTTTACATAGATCTTTATAACATATAATACATATACAAAAATGAATTTACAAAGTACTCTAAAGAATATAGACTTAGCCTATTTTATCACCCAACTAATACCCATATGAGGATTTGGTTCTCTTGAATAAATATTACAGAAGATAAGCTATGGCTCTGCCTAATTGGATACTTCAATTATTTAAATTCTCCCCTTAAGTTACATTTTAGGTGATACTTAGAATATTCCAAAAGTAGCTTTTACACATATTAGTCTGTTATATAATTGGAACAATTACAGTTTCCCTAAGACTGACATCCTTTGAATGCACTGTCTGAGGGCAAAGGCTCTTTCTAGAACCTATCACACAGTTTAAGAAAAATGCTTTTTGAAAAGTTAAAATGAGTTGAACTTATGAAATAAACTTGTTAAATTTATCACAAAGTTGATCAAGGCTTTTCTTAGGAAGGCTCTCCTACTGTATAAATTTTGATATTGTAATATTCCCTGAAAATATAAATTAGACTTTATTTTTTAACTTGAGCAGGTTATTAGCATAGTAGAATTTGGGAAAGGGGAAATTGAAGCATTTTCAACAGCTTATGAGGTCATGTTCCCATTTTATGTTTAAATCTACCTTAGGGTACCTGGGTGGACTCAATTGCTTAAGCATCTGCTTTCGGCCCAGGTCATGATTTCAGGGTCCTGGGATGGAGTCCCTCCCTGCTCAGGAGGGAGTCTGCTTCCCATCTCCCCCTGGCCCTCCCCACCGGTTGTGAGTGTTTGCATGCATGCTCTCTCTCTCTCTGGGAAACGCACTCGCTCTCTCATGCTCCCTTTCAAATAAAATCTTAAAAAAAAAAAACTACCTTAAAATTTAATATTCATACCTCAGATAACAGTTTAAGTGGAATCTACCAGTATTTTAAATTAGCTTACAAGTTAGTTTGGATTAACAAAAACTGTTTTAAAATGCTCACCAATTTTAAGTTATTTTTGTATTGTATAAAAGAAATATGAATACTAAATTATACTTGATATTTAAGTGAAATAGTAGATTGAATATGAATGGAAAATGGCTGGGATACTTAAAGTTTAGTTGAATTCCCTGTCAGCCATCTACTTCATCACTATTTTGCACATGCTCTAAAACCTTGAGTACAAAGAGCAGATTTTCCCAGACAGAGGATAGTTTTTGGTAAAGTATATATGACTTAAATAGTTACTAATAAGTATGACAATACTGACTTTAATTACTTCTTAAATTTTGAGAGAAATAGGGATTTTTGAAATGTAATATAGAATTCACCAAAGACAAATGTTTGCATTTGATGTTTCCTGAAATAAACTTTCATACAGATGAAAGAGAATGCAAAATAAAACTTCAAATGCTATTTATAAGTGACACTACATAGTAAATCCAGGGACTGAATAAAATAGCCTTATGCACATAGCAGATGCAATGTCTGCCCTGGAGGGAGATTGAAAGTCCTTATAGGAAGGCTAAAAACACACACAAGTAAATCTTCTCTATACATATTTATCCTGCCAGGTTGACCTAGAATATTATGTAAAGTTTTTTGTCAGATTACTCATGAAATATGGATATTTCTGCATTTTGGGCAGAAATTCAATCTTAAAAGATATCAAGAAAATAACTGATTTTATTAGAGACAGACCAGGATGTGGAAAGATAAGGTGTTAGAACTATAACTATTTAATAATTCATGATTAAACATCTTATCAGAGTACTGTTTATGATTTCTGTTAGGTACCTTAGATTTTAATTTGAGAAGTAATTAAAAAATCAAAATTCAAATAGTCATCCTGGACCATGCTCCTAACCTAATTATCTGCTGGCCCAAATTCACATTGTAGTCAGAGGAATGAAAATTAAATTTTTATTTTCCTTGAGGTTAAAGTTTTTAACATGAAAGGAAATGCCAAAATGGAAAATATATCTAAAAACTACTTAACTTCAAATTCATTTAATAAAGTATGTAGAAAGTGGAAAACTTGTTGTTGAACAACCAGAAACAAATGACTCTCAAATGAACTCTATTCAAAGACAAATTAGTTATCTTATAAAAAAAATAATCAAAAAGTTGTGAAAGCACTGTGATAAAACTAGTTTTCAAATTATAAACTTCTTATAAAAGGATTTCTAAACTTCTGCTAACAAGGAAGAAAACTGTCCAGTTGGAGATGGGTCATAACTCACACTTACATGGTACTTTGTGCTAGTCACCATTCTAAGTGTTAGATTTAAAAGTTAAAACTAAAGTATGAGGAGCCATATTTATTGCCATTCCCATTATACAGATAATGCAATGAAGGTACAGAGACAAAATTTTTTGCCCTGGGTCTCAAAACTTCTAAGTCGTTGAGCCATGACATAAACCTAGGACATCTGGCTCCGGAGTACATGCTCTTACCATTACATGCTGCTTTTAATGACCAGAAAGAAATTGGACAATGTTATCAGTGTGAATTGGAGGATAAGTAAACTAAGATACATTAATCTAGTTCTATGTGGCAAATAGTTCATAGACTGTTTCAGGCTGCTGCCCACTGTTACTCTTGAACTAGGTCAAACGAATTTCTAGTTTAAAGTTGCATCTGTGGGTGTTGCATAACTTAATTTTAATTATAATTTTGATTCAGTCTGCTTCAGACAAGTCAAGCAGAAGCTGTGGAGGAAGAGAAGAAAAATGCCATTTTAAATGCATACTATATGCCAAAATGATTTTTGAAGATACTGACTTTTAGTATCTTTGAGGTTAAAATTTGACTAGAATTGTGGATCTTCTGCTAAAAAATGAGCTAGGAGACCCATCTTTATTGGTGAAAAGTACAGCTTTGAATAGAAATAAAAGCTGGGTGTGGGCGGGAGATAGAAACAAGTGGCTACCATGATAAGAATTCATTGAGTAGATGTTTACCGAAGACCCCAACATGCCAGGTCCTCGACTTTATGGCACTCATAGTAAACATAGGATAATAGTGAAGTTATAAGTTGTATCACTGAAAGACTTTTCTATTTTTAGATTTAGACTATGGATGAATGGTTCTCTTAGAGCATTAAAATAGGGTGATTAGACCTTATTAGTAAAACCAGTTACTTTGCAACTTCAGTGAATTGAGATTTTATTTTTGAGAAAGCCATTCAAATGACTTTATCTTTTGGCATTGTATATTTCACCTGTCAGAAATGGAAAACACATTTTGAGCAAAGATTATACACAAACATCCTACTCATACATAAAAATCACACACCTATACACCCAACTACAGAGGATGTTAGACTTAAGTTATGTTTTTCTTTGAAAACAACCTATTCCATTTCTTTCCTGCTATTTAAAAAATAGCATTGTCTTGAGAATCAAAGATCCCTGTACTACTTCCTTTGGATAAAAACCGAACTTATGCTTTTGTTTATAAGCAGAGAGCAGTAAATAATTTTTAAAATGAAATACTTTAAAAGAAATGAAGTCATTATCAACCTGCTGAATAAGGAAGCAATTCATATTCTCCTGGACCACAAAGGTCTTTAGAAACAATGAATAACAAGTCTAATTGCCACTGAAGTCATTAGAAAACACATTAAAATGTTTACTCAGGCTTACTTAACAAAATACGATAACGGGTAGATTTATGTATAATGAAGGATTCCAGTTTATGTACAATATGACTCTCAATCCCAAATCTTTTATGTCCTCTCTGTGCTTTAAAGGTAGCCTGATACTTTCCATTTCTAAATTCTACACGCTAAATCAGGTTTTTTGTTTTGTTTTGTTTTTTTTCAACACTGCATGTTTGTGAAGAAGATACATAGAGTGGGCACTGTATGCAAATGCCTACTCAAAAGTGGTGGCTGAGAAAACTTCAAAATGTTTTCCTGCTTGATGAGCTGGGTAAAACAGTAGTAATAGAATTATTATTTTATTATTGCTAATATTAATGGAATATTTATCAAAATTGTGCTAAATGGTTTATATGAACTAACTTGCTTAATCTCTTAAGTTGGCATTTTTATCATCACCCTTATGTTACAACTGAGGAAGCTCAAGCTAAGAAGGCTTAAATAATTTGGAAATTTCACAAAGTCACCATTTTTACAAGGCCTGAATCTAGTCTCAACACCTGTATTCTCATTCTGTTGTCCTTTCTTATCATGCAGTTCTTTTTTTTTTAGATTTATTTGAGAGAGAAAGAATCTCAAGCAGACTCCCTGCAGAGTGGGGAGCCCTACGCAGGGCTTGCTCTCATGACCCCAAGATCATGACGTGAGTCATAATTAAGTCTGGCACTTAACCAACTGAACCACCCCGGCACCCCTTATCACGCACAGCTTTCCTCCAGGCCTCCTTCACAGAGTTGGCTTCCATGACCATTTGATATGAAGGTAACTGCTCTAACTCAATTTAAATAAAACCTTGTGTATTCTTGATAGCACTAACCATTACCTGTAATTAGCTTGATCCCTTGTTTAATTACTATTCATCTTTAGTTCCCTGTGGCAGACAAGGCCTTAGCTATCATGTTTAGTGCTATACTTGTGTTGCTAGGATACTAGTTGTGGTATAGAATAAATGCTCTGTAAGTAGTTCTTGAACAAATGAATGAACCATTTGGTGCCTCTTCACCCCAAGTAACCTTTATTAGCTTCATATCCCATATAACCAGCTGCCCATATATATTTACACTTAATAATTTCAGACATCTTCAACGTAATATGTCTATAGGTGAGCACATTTCTAGCATCCCAGTAAATAAAACTATTATCCTATGAAGTTTTAAACTTGAGAGTATTTTTTCTTTTTTTTTTTAACTCCAACTTACCTTTACAGTAATTACATAGATTCAGTCTTCTAAATATCACCTGGCTTCTTCCATAACTCTCTATTCTTTGCAAGTATCTATAACTGTTTTGCTTAAATTTCATTAGCAACTTTTAATGTCCTTACTTTCTGGTATAGCCTTCTTGCAATCTACTCTCTAGGCTACAAATTGAGAGAGATTTAACTCAATGAGCATTGAATTCCTGAGTTTACAATGGCTTGAGTCTGCCCTGTTTGTAAAATTAAATCCAAATGATTTTTAACATGGGTAATGAAATGTTCAATATCTAAATTCTATTTCTTCATTCACTCTTCCCATCTTTTAGCTTTATCTTACACTAGATAAGCCATATAGAGTAGTGGCTGAGGATATTTTTGATTCAAATTTTCTAGGTTCTATATGGACTCATTTACTACTTAGCTGTGTAATATGGACAAACTACTTAATCTTCTTGTGTCTCAGATCTGTGACAGTAAAATGGGGAGAGGATGGTGATGATAATGATTGCACCTATGCAATCATTAGGGAGATAAGTTAAGTGATTAAATAATGTAAAGCATAGAAACAAGGGAATTGTTTTGTAAGCAGCTTTTTTGTGTCATTCTGGAACCTGCTCTTTTTTTAGTTCCCCCTTTTTCTCTGTTCTTTTACTTCTATGAACTATCATGTCTTCTTACATTCATGCAGTATTGCAATGTTAACCCTGCAGTGCTAGAATTTTGTTTACAGGTCCCATTTTGTCAGACCATGTCCTATTTCTTCTACATTTAGTATAAACATACCACTACTGGTAAGTCTTTGCTTATCTCTCAAAAGATTGGATGTTTCTAACATGGTGTCTCTTATAACTCATTTGTAAACTACTCTATCTTTAAGCACCTATCACAGTGTTTAATCATTGTTTCTTTTATGCATTCCAAAATATGAGCTTCTTGAACTTGGAGTCTATACATTGCCCATGGGTATATATAGTTCTAACACAATTCATTATACCAAGAACACACTCAGTCAAATGTCTGTTAAACCCAATCTGAAATAGTTCACATAAAAGGCCAATTTCTACAAGAGAAAATGTTACATAGATGCAAGATATTTTGATACTGTCTCATTCTCATTGAATATCATAAAGATGTACTAGGAGTGGAAGTAGTCATCAGATGATGTCAGCTTCCCCAGACTTTATTTCAGGTTTTACTTCCAACAAAGTGACAATGGGACTAGTTTTCTCTAGGTAGATAAAAATGTTGGTGATTCATGATTTGACTTTTCCCTAGAACATGTGCCACTCTGAGACTTTTAGGACATTCTGAGGATTGTAATATTATCTGAGGTAGAAATGTTTGTAAACAAAGTTCTTTCTGAATCTTGGTAAGACTAAAGGAAACTGTGTTGAGCTGTGCATCCACTTCCACAATCTGTGACTGACTTTGACTCATTCTTTTAAAAAGTAAGATGAGAAATTAATACAATCTTATTTTGTAATGTCTGTCTCTGTGTGAGAGAATGGGAGCCCTCTCCAGTTTATAGTATATCTGAAATGATGCAGGAAATTAACCATTATATATCACGTAACACCTCAACAAGGTAATGTACTATGCCATATGAAATGATAGATCTACCAGAATGGCAGTCTTTTGCTAAAAAAAAAAATTTAATGTCGAATGAATTAGTTTGACTCCAGTGACCTCATTAGATCAATGAGTACCTTCCTGTTCTCAAGGTAAAAACCTTTGTTTGTGTACAGTATGAGCCTAAGTACTTTTTATTCTTGATTGAATTTAGACTTTATAAAATCCCATTGATATAGACATTATCAGTCTATTAATCTATAAAATGGATATAAAAATTATCTTTTCTTGAGGTTATTCTCTTCTGCCTCTTTCTCGAAAAATACCAGTCATTGGCAACCAACTAAGCCCTCCATTTCAATAAATTTAATATTAATCATGACCTTGTGTCTCTAATTTTTTAGTATAGTTTTCTATCAATTCAAGCATCAAGTATATATAGCTAACCAAAAAATTCATTGACTAAAGCTAAATAGAATACTAAATATAAGATTAGCGCTGGGTAAAAACGTGTATAAAGGTCTCATGTTCTGTCGTGTTTGTCTTCCCACCTGGGTTAAAAATTACCAAACATAACACATAATGACAAACTGCATATAATATGCAAGGAAGATGAAGCTACTTACTAGACATAATGGTGGTGGGATTAATACTGATTAAAGTTAGAAAAGCTATCCCAAGTTCCATTTGAAATAATGACTCCTCCTTGAATCCTCATCATTTCATACCCCTTAGATTTTGATGTTATGGAGTATTCTTATTTTTCAAGCACCTTCTACTAAAGACTGACATGAACATTTTTGGGACCGTTTATATCTGAAGTGTCTTAATTTAACAGTTTGTGTATTCAGCTACCTTCAATGATCTTGTCTTTCACAGATAAAAATACAGTAGTCATTGCAGGATTTTTAAATTCTTTTCTCTAGCCAAAGCATAAGAGCAATCTATTGCAACTAGAGAATTCAAAGGCCTGGGGACAAGATAAAGGAAGTCTCTTGCTACTTTTTTCATTTTCTTTTACTTCTTAGAAGACCTCTCATTCCACCTGTAAAAGTAATACCAATGTCTACATATAATTACATTAAAAAGCAGCAAATATAAACTTTTTCTTTGAAAGATATGCTCTTCATTCAATGGCTGTTGATTGATTTACTTCCCAGAGTGTTTCGAATATTGTGAAAATCTAGTCTAGCTTTTAGCAATAGAATTAATTTAAATATAGAAGACCTCTTGAACCCATAAACCATTTTCATTAATGACTTCTAAATAACAGCTAGATTAACAGGCAAATACTTAATTACTGTCTCCTTTTTTTAACCAGGCAAGCAATTCTAATCCAAACTGACAAGTCATTTATTTAGGAAGGTACTTACTTTAAATAGTCACTGACAGTTCCAAAGATTTTCTTTTAAGCTCCCTAAAATGTACATTAGAGATAAAAAAACAAACAATACAATCGAATAATTGAAAAAAATCTGGTTCCTATTATTTTCTATTTCAAATTTTAAAAGTCCCTTTGTTAAATTATAGAAACCTGAGGAAATGAGAAGCCATGAGTTAATGGAAAATGCCATGAGTTATGGCAGAAGGATCTAAGGAAAACCAAGTTCTCAGTAGACCTCCAAATGAGTTACGTTAGCAACTAACCATTACTTGATGTAGCTGTTAGCCTTTTCTGTGAAAGCTGGACTGTTGATTTGTTATGTGGGTTTCATTTCTCAAGGCAGGATTCACAATATCCAATCTCAGAGATTGTTACAAAAAGCAACAATGCTTATATATTTAAATGTTACAGAGGAGTCATTTGAACATGATAGTTTTTTGGCCAATGATTTTTTTAAAAATCCCTATTAGTAAGCCTCATTGGATGCGTAATTATAATTGTTTGGCTACAGTCATTTTATTTTATCTATTTTATTTTTATTTTTTAGAAGACTTTATTTATTTATTTGATATATATAGAGAGATTACAAGTAGGCAGAGAGGCAGGCAGAGAGAGAGGAGGAAGCAGGCTCCCCGCTGAGTAGAGAGCCCGATGAGGGCCTCAATCCCAGGACCCTGAGATCATGACCTGAGCCGAAGGCAGAGGCTTTAACCCACTGAGCCAGCCAGGTGCCCCATGCTACAGTCATTTTTATTGATAAAGGTAGTAGGACTAGGCTGACTATAATAAATGTTTAAAATTTCTATAAAAGGTTTTATAGACCAATGAAAATATCCATGTTTTGAGTATTTAATATATTCTAGTCACAGTGTTAAGAAGTTTCCAGATGCTTTTTTTAAATATATAAAACAGCATTACCAAGTAGTCAGTGTACATAAAATAAACTAAAATGTATAATAGACATTGACCATATTTATGGTTGTCTAACATCTCTTGAACATTATGATTTTTGGTTTTTAGTAAATCCTTACTTTGCGGTTTGCCTCCCAAGGTAGAGGTCAGAATTCATTAGTTGAGCCTGTCTTGCCACTATCTAAGCAGATACACCATCACGAGACTTCATTGAGGGGGAGCTATTTGAAAAAGATGATGAGTGGACCTGTGTGGCTCAATGAGTAGAGTGTCCCAGTCTTGATTTTGGCTGCGGTCATAATCTCAGGATTGTGAGATCCAGCCCTGCACTGGGCTCTGCATGGAGTCATTGGGCATGGGCATGGAGTCTGCTTAGGATTCTCCCTCTTCCTTCTCCTCTACCCACCCCACCTCCCACCCCTCTTGCATGCACACACACACTCCCTTAAAAAAAAAAAAGATGATTAACATGAAATCTTTGGGACCATGGATGTGGGAGCCTCTTAAAGAGCAGCAGGAGTGGAGTCCCTGAATGCCTGCCCTGAAGATTTTGTGAGTTGCCTAATCTTCAATATTCTGCTTGTTGTTCAGAGTAGATTCTGTTTGAATTTATTTTTTATTTTTTATTTTATTTATTTATTCTCCATTTTATTATTATTATTATTATTTGCCCCAGGGGTACAGGTCCGTGAATCATCAGGCTTACACCTTTCACAGCATTCACCAAAGCACAGATTCTGTTGTTTGAAACCAAGAATCCTGACTGATATAATGCTGCAAAATCTGTGCAACTTAAATATGATTTATTTTTCTCTCAAAGATTTCAACCTAGTTTTGTCAGATGCCTTAATAATCATCTCATAGAAATCAGCTTTCCAGTGTCTTCAGTAATCTGATATGTTTAACAATACTGCTTTGGGAAATTACTAAAATATCCTGGGAAAGTCTCTGTGGAAGTTAGTACAGCTTATTAGATTCAATGACTTTTCTTCACAAACTACTTTTATTGCTCTCAGATTAATCTTCCATATGTAATGCCTACAATGCTTGTAGTGTTTATATGTAAATACACATTTTAAACAACTCTTTGCCTCTCTTTATTTCCTATGACATAAATATGGCTCCTGTTGTGTAAGAGTATTTCTAGTCACAGAAATATGTCTTCAAAAGCCATGTGTTAAAATTCCATTTAGATATGACAAAATGACAGTTCTGTAAGGATTTCATTTGCCAGAAACCTTAAATTCACAAGAAACTCCTTCAGCATTTCCAAAAGGACTTCTATGTTTTCTTAAAGCTTTTTTGAAATTAGAAATAAATCTAGAGTAACTGCATTCAAAATTATTTTTAAAAACAACAATCATGGAATAAATATTAAAAAGTATTGTTAAAAATTTGTTACCCATGTATATTCAACATAATACAGATTTAATAATTTTTTATCAATTCAGTTTTAATTTGAACTTTGTGTTTATGTGAAAAAATGTGCATCTCAACCAACTCACAAATGAACTTATATAGCAGAAATAAGCATCTCATTTTCCAGGTACTATCTTATTTTTAGTTTGCTTGTTAAATAGATGTATAGATCTTCTCCTGAATACATGACTCTTTTTCAATGTGTAGCTTAGTAAATACCAAGCACATACACTGACCAGGTAGATTTTTGTGTTTAAAAATAATTTGAACTTTAGAAAGTACTTTTCATTTGAAAAAATATTTTTCCTAAACAGTGAATTGAATAAGGACATAATGTATTTTTTATTTTTTAAAGATTTTATTATTTATTTGAGATAGGGAGAGAGAGAACACACAAGCAGGGGAAAGAGCAGAGGGAGAAGAAGAAGCAAGACTCCCCACTGAGCCAGGAGCCCAGTGAGGGGCTCAATCCTAGGACTCTGGGTTCATGACCTGAGCTGAAGGCAGATACTTAACTGCCTGACTCCCCGTAATGTATTTTTTAAATAAACTTTTAATTTTAGAAGTTTTAGATATACAGAAAAAAATGCGAGGATAGTACAGAATTTCATATGCCCCACACCTAGTTTTCCCTTTTAATATCTTGTTATATGATGCATTTGTCAAAATTAAAATTAATAATTAAAATTGGTATATTATTAAATGTATACTTAGACTTGCTTAATTTTTATGTAATATGATTTTTTCTGTTCCAGGATCTCATGAATGTTCTCATAGTAACATTTAAAAGCGTTAAGGTTCTCATTAAGTCTGTTTCTAGTTGTAGGTTTTAGGTTTTTATGTCTTCATCACATTGTGGTGGTTCCTATACACTTGTAGTTTGCTCAGTTTTTATCATGAATTGGTATTGGATTCTGTCAAGTGCTTTTTCTGTACCTATTAATGACCATATAATGTGTCTTCTTTAGTTTTTTGATGCAGTGGATTACATGGGTTTAAAAATGTTGAACCAGTCTTGCATACCTGGAATAAATATAATTCAGTTTCAAAACTATTGGATTTGATTTGCTAATATTCCATTAAGGAATTTTCAATATGTTTATGAGAAATATTGGTCTGTAGATTTTGTTTCTAATGTATTTATCTGGTTTTGGTATTAGGGTAATGTTGGAATCCAGAAGTTTCCCTCCACTTCAATTTCTGTAAGAGATTGTGGAGAATTAGTGTCTTTATTGTTTGAGTGTTTGCTAGAATTCATCGTGAAGGTATTTGGGCCTGGTTCTCTTTTTTTGGAACATTATTATTTATTTTGATTTCTTTAATTATGGGGCTATTCAGGTCATCTGTCTTTATATAAAATGTGGTACTTTGGTTCTTTCAAGGAATTTTTGTTTCATCAAAATTATCAAATTTGTGAGCATAGTTTTTATAATATTCTCTTATACTTTTAATATCTATAGGATCCTCTTTCATTTCTGATATTGGTAATATGGGTCTTCTTTTTTTCTTGATTTATCTGGTAGAAGTTTATAATCTTTTCAGAGAACCAAATTTGATGCCATTTTACCTATTTTCTTTTGTTTGTTTAAACAGATAAAACTTAGACATTTATTTGATTTTTATTTTCAACATATGAACTATGAGATAATGCAAATATAGGTTTTTTTTCTTTCTTCTTTCAACAGTGTTTTCAAGATTTATTCATCATACGCTAGTAGATGCTATAATTTCACAAACTGTGTAATGATTATACTACAAAATGTTCTGTGGCAGTGGATTATTTTAAAATTTAAATTCAATTAATTAACATATGATATATTATTTGTTTCAGGGGTACAGGTCTGTGATTCATCAATCTTTTATATAACACCCAATGCTCATTATAGCACATACTCTCCCCAATGTCCACCATCCACTTATCCCATCCCTCCATTCCTCCCCCTCCAGCAACCCTCAGTTTGTTTCCTATGATTAAGAGTCTCTTATGGTTTGTCTCCCTCTCTGGTTTTGCTTGTTTCATTTTTCCTCTCTTTCCCTATGATCCTCTGGATTGTTTCTTAAATTCCACATATCAGTGAGACCATATGATAATTGTCTTTCTGGTTGACTTATTTTGCTTAGCATAATACCTGCTACTTCCATCTGTACATTGCAAATGGCAAGATTTCGTTTTTGACGGTTGCTTAATATTCCATTGTGTGTGTGTGTGTGTGTGTGTGTGTGTGTGTGTATGTGTATCCACCCCACATCTTCTTTATCCATTCATCTGTCGATGGACATCTGGGCTCTTTCCATAGTTTGGCTATTGTGGACATTGCTGCTTATACACATTGAGGTGTGCATGCCCCTTTGGAACACTACATTTGTATCTTTAGGGTAAATATCCAGTAGTGCAATTGCTGAGTGGTAGGATAGCTCTATTTTCAACTTTTTGAGGAACCTCCATACTGTTTTTGGGAGTGGCTGCACTCTGTGTAGCCACAGAGTAGGAAGGTTCCCCTTTCTCTGCATCCTCATCAACATCTGTTGTTTCCTGACCTAATTTTAGCCATTTTGGCTGGGTATGATGTGGTATCTCATTGTGGTTTTGATTTGTATTTTCCTGATGCCGAATGATGTTGAGCATTTTTTCATGTGTCTGTTGGCCATTTGGTTTGGAAGTCTTCTTTTTTTTTTTTTTTAAAGATTTTATTTATTTATTTCACAGAGGGAGAGAGATCACAAGGAGGCAGAGAGGCAGGCAGAGAGAGGGGGAAGCAGGCTCCCCGCTGAGCAGAGAGCCCGATGCGGGCCTCGATCCCAGTACCCTGAGATCATGACCTGAGCTGAAAGCAGAGGCTTTAACCCACTGAGCCACCCAGGCGCCCATGGTTTGGAAGTCTTCTTTGGAGAAATGTCTATTCATGACTTCTGCCCATTTCTTGGTTGATTTATTTGTTCTTTGGGTGTTGAGAATGATAAGTTCTTCATAGATTTTTGGATATTAGCCCGTTACCTGATAAGACATTTGCAAATATCTTCTCCCATTCTGTTGGTTGTCTGTTGGTTTTGTCAGCTGTTTCCTTTGCTGTGCAAAAGCTTTTTATCTTGGTGAAGTCCCAATAGTTCATTTTTGCCTTCGTTTCCTGTGTCTTTGGGGACATGTCTAGCAGGAAATTGCTGAGGCAGAGGTCAAAGAGGTTGCTGCCTGTGTTCTCCTCTGGGATTTTGATGGATTCCTATCTCACAGTTATGTCTTTCATCCATTTTAATCTATTTTTGTGTTTGGTATAAGGAAATGGTCCAGTTTCATTCTTCTGCATGTGACTGTCCAATTTTCCCAACACCATTTGCTGAAGAGGCTGCCTTTTTTCCATTGGATATTCTTTCCTGCTTTGTTGAGAATTAGTTGACCATAGAGTTGAGGGTTCATTTCTGGGTTCTCTATTCTGTTCCATTGATCGATGTGTCTGTTTTTGTGCCAGTACCTTACTGCCTTGATAATTACAGCTTTGTCATAGCATTTGAAGTCCAGAATTGTGATGCTACCAGTTTGGGTTTTCTTTTTCAACATCCCTTTGGCTATTCTTGGTCTTTTCTGGTTCCATATAAGTTTTAGGATTATTTGTTCCAGTTCTTTGAAAAAAGCATTTTGATAGGGAATGCATTGAATGTGTAGATTGCTCTAGGCAGCATAGTCATCTTCAGAGACAATTCTGCATATAGATTGTGAAATGATAACTATAATCATTAACTAATGTATTACCTCATTTTTGTGTATTCTATTTTTGTATATGTGGTGAGAACACTTAAGATCTACTTTTAGCAGATTTCAAATACATAATATGGTATTAATTATAGTCCCTATGCTGTATATTGGGTTCCCAAAACTTACTCCTCTGATAACCAAAAAATTACAACTTTTGACCAACATCTATCATTTTCAGCATTAGTGGTTGACTAATGCAGGGAAGTAATAAAAGCAGAAGACCCTGTGTGACAGCACAAGTGTCATGCCTATGAAGTCAACTATGTATTGTTAAATACACATTCTTGAAACATTTTCTTCTCTTGGCTTCTGGATTCCCTGCCTTCATTTTATTTCTCCCATTTCCTGATTACTACTTACTGATGTGTCTCAGGATCAGTCCGCATATTTTTCTCCATCCATACTCATTCTTTAGGGAACATCATCAGGATCCAAAGCTGATGCCATCTACACCTGTTTATCTACTCCTAAATTCTCCGCCAACTTCCAGATTCAGGTAACCAATCTATTCAAATTCTCCTCCACTTAAATGTCCAGTAGTTATCCCAAAATGTACATGGCCAAAACCTTTTTTTCATTCTTAGCAGTCTTGGAAAGAATACGTCTGTTCTCTCAGATCAAAGATGTTAGCATCATTCCAGTTTCTTCCCTTAACACCATTCATCAAATACATCAAATTCTTTCAACTCTACCTTCAAAATATTGTCCCAGTCCAAGCATTTTTCTTTTTACCCCCATATTACTGGTAATACCTTAGTGTAAGCAACCATCATCTTACGCCTGAATTACTAAAATAACTTTCTAATTAGGCTTCAAGAGTTCTCCCTTCCCTCCAAAGTCAAGCAGCCAAAGCAGTTCTGTTAATAGATAAGGTAACATCCCTTATGAGCCCTCTAATGGCTGCCTTAGAATCAGTTCTGAAATCCTCAGCTTCCACAAGATCTTTTCTCTTTTGGCTCCTTCCAAATCCTGTCCACATTTTCTCTCTGCTCCAGTTTCAGTGGCCTCTAGTGTTGGATTCCTTGCACAGCCAACAAAACTGCTCCTCACTTGTTCCTTACTTGTACAGCCTCTTTCTAAGGCCCAGGGCAGGGCCCTGACAACATGTCCACTAAAAGGAAGATAATTCAACTACAAGTCATTAGGGCTATTGCCTTTTTTCCGTGCCAACTTACCTTTTCACCTGTGTGCTCCTCTCAGGTGATAATAGTGAAGCCTCAGAAACCATTTATGTGAAAACTTTTTCTTTACCATCATTAAAAGTGCCAGCTATGTCAATGCAATCTCTAATGGGAAAGTTCTTAGAAATGTATTCCTCCACCAGAGCAGCTAACAATAACCTGACTATATATACATATTGAACTGACTATGAAAAAATAAAAGTACCTCTGAACACTTACTCAGTCTCCCTATAGCCACATTTCAAAAATTTGATTATCATGCCAATCAAGCTTTGTAACATTGGGGCAATGATATTTTATAAACTCAAATACAGATTGAAAAAAAAATAAAGTCACTAATTTAAATGTAATTGAATGTTTTGAAACATTTCACCCAAACAAGTAAGAAATTAGACTCTTGATTTAATGTACATATGCAGTACTTTCATATTTAAAAAAATCATTATAAAGGAACTCAGAGAAAACAAAAATATACGTTCTCTAAAGGAAGGTAAAAAGAATGAGTAAGGAAATCAGTTACAAACTGAGGGTTTTAGAAGAGAGGGTGGGTGGAGGGATGGGTGAGCCTGGAGGGCACGGATTGCATGGAGCACTGGGTGTTACACGCTAACAATGAATCATGGAACACTACGTAAAAAACTAATGATGTACTGTATGGTGACTACTGTAACACAATAAAAAAAATCGGCTGAAATTATTTTGATATCAAGAAGCAAAATGAAAAAGAAAAATTATGTTCCACCAAACAGTAATTCATTGAAAAATACATTTTGAAAAGAAGTGATAGATAGAATCTTGAGTTGTTTGATAATTCAGTTAATAAAGAAGAGAATAGTTTGCACAGAAGGTGGATAAATTAATTTCATGCTGATTTAACATGAAATACTGATATGAAGAAAGATAATGACTATTATATAGCCCTATAGTAAATCCACATATCAATGACATGGATTGTTGTCAGTTCAAATAATTTTTACAACTACTTTACAAGAAAAATTAAAATGCCTCGAGATTTAATAACTTACATATAAAAAGAACTTTATAAAAGTTCTCAAAAGTTTGATAGTAATACTAAAAAAAATTACATGATGTTTTCAATACCCATTTCGAAGTGAAAGGCAGTTTTCTAATCCCTCAGTAAGGAAAAGTAAATTTTGGTCAACTGTGCTAGAAAAAATTACCTGTTCACTCTTAGATAATCATTGCCAAATAGGAGCTATTTAACAGTGTGCAACTGAATAATGTAGAAAAAATAATATAAAAGGGTGCCAGTTAATTAATAAAAGATATTAAGGATTTTTCTTATGTGTAGTGGTTGTACTATTTTTCAGTTAATATAAAGTTTCTAATTGAGTTCTCTTTTTTTTTTTTTAAAGATTTTATTTATTTATTTGATACAGAGAGAGAGATTACAAGTAGGCAGAGAGGCAGGCAGAGAGACAGGGAGAGGAGGAACCAGGCTCCCTGCTGAGCAGAGAGCCCGATGTGGGCCTCGATCCCAGGACCCTGAGATCATGACCTGAGCCGAAAGCAGAGGCTTTAACCCACTGAGCCACCCAGGCGCCCTAATTGAGTTCTCTTTTAAAAAACTCCTCTTCATAGCTAAATCTTTTTTGACATTCTTCACTTAAAATAAAAAAAGGGCCAAAGATTCAGGACCTGCTGAACCTTGATTCATCTCCAGTGGCTCTGTTTGGCTATACATTGACTGGTCTTGGAATTCCCTCAGGTTGGAGGCCTCTACCCTCAGTTAGTAGGAGTCTTCCATGATGACCACGTTAAAATGGCAGACCTCCCTCCTCACACTGTCCAGTCACCCTCTCTCCTTTTATCCCCTATTTATGTTTTGTCTTGACAGCTATTCCTGACACTGTAAAGTTAATGAGGGAGGTCTAACTGTCCATCCTAGAAAAGTGTCTGGCTTATGGGCCATTAGAAAAAATGAATCTGGAACATGAGATTATTTATGACACTCTTTAAAATACATTCTATATGTATATGTATATTAATATACTTTTTTTTTTGCTTTTACATCATCACGTGTAAAATGGAATTCATGGTAGAATTACAATATACAACATTGACAGAAGTTTTAAAATATCATTAAGCAAGTGTATATTCAGCAACTATTATTCATGAAGCTCTGTACTGTCTTTACCTAAATGAATGCATGTAGGATTTTAACAGCTCTGTATGCTATACACTTGCAATATGTTATGGGAGACAAAGGCATATATATCCATGACACACAGAAATCTATTAACATATTGCAGTAAAATTAACACAGAGAAGTACAGTAACTTAATACCTTGGAGGAATGGGAGAACTGAGTTTCAGCCTCTTGAGTCACTTTGTTCCAGTGATGTGATTTGGAGTTTTTTTTCTGTTTTTTTTTTTTTCTTTTTTCTCCTGCAGCACAGACTTCCTGTTTTTTTTTTCTTTTCTCTCTCTCTCCCTCCCTCCCTCTCTCCCTCCCTCTCTCTCTCTCTCTCCCCCCTCTCTCTCTTTCTTTCTTAAGATTTTATTTATTTATTTGACACAGAGAGAGAGAGAGAGAGAGATCACAAGTAGACAGAGAGGCAGGCAGAGAGAGAGGGGGAAGCAGACTCCCTGCTGAGCAGAAAGCCTGATGCGGGACTTGATCCCAGCATCCTAAGATCATGACCTGAGTGTGAAGGCAGAGGGTTCAACCCACTGAGCCACCCAGGCACCCACTTTTTTTTTTATTTAATATTTTATTATTTGAGAGAGAGCACATGAGGGAGAGAGCATGAACATGGTGAGGGGCAGCGGGAGAGGGAGAAGCTGACTCTACCCTGAGCAGGAAGAGGGATAGACACAGCCAATCCCAGGACCCTGGAATCATGACCTGAGCTGAAGGCAGATACTTAACCAGCTGAGCCACCCAGGTGCCCTAGACTTTATTTTTCTTAATATAGTTACATTTTATCTAAATATAACTCATTTGTTATTGCCCATTCCTGATTGAAGAATGGGGAGGAGGGACTTTGATCAGGGCCAGTGCTTCTTAAGACCTAGGTCTTCTGGAAGAATGATATGAGACCTCCAGTATTTAAATATGGAGTGGGAAAGTGGTATTTTTTTTCAAGTGATCTTGACGTTACAGAATATTAAAATTATTAAAATACGAAAAATTTTGACGTTATAGAATATTAAACGTTTATTAAAATATTAAAAATATTTAACGTTACGGAATATTAAAATTATTAAAATATGAAAAATTTTGCTAATGTTTTGATATATGAACTCTAAAAATGAATCTTGATTATGTCTTTACTGATCTTTCCATTATTGTGTTTATTCAAGTAGGGTTTTGGAGTAATTCTGCTCTTTACCCACTTTCTCCCACTTTCTTTTGTAGAATGGGAGCAATTTGCAGGTACTCAAATATTGCTGTTGTGGAACTCCATATCTAATGTTTAGTAGTTATGAAAACTATTGTGTAATTTTTATTTTGCTTGTTAAGATAAAATAGCATAAATTTGAAGACAGGTCTGCAATTCAGCCAGCCCCATGAACTTGGGTCATTTACTTGACACTTTCCAGGGTTTATTTTCCTTATGTGCAAATTGAGCTGCCTTATATCTTTCTCAAAGGATTGTTCTAGGGAAGACCACAGGTGATCAATTTGAATCACTTAGCATAGAACCTTGAATATGGTAAACCGTCAAAATATTGCGATATCATCTAGTTTAATTTAACTGATATTGCAAAGGAAGTGTCTTGTCACTTGTCCTTATATTTTTATGAGATATGGTATATCCAATAATAAAGGAGTGGAGAACTTTGTCCTAGCAAGTGATTAAAGCAAGAACTCCAGCAGAGAAAGCAATGCTTTCTGTGGACTTTGGATCATGTGATATTTTACATGTAGGAGAGGCACTAGAACAGTGTAATTTTTGAGAAACATACAGGGCTTGAGCTGTCTATTGTTTCTTGAATAAAATGGAGGTAAGTATGTATCATTTCATGGAGAATGGAAAGCAGTACATTGTGGCTCCTATATAAATCTTAGAAATCAACTGCCCCCTCCCCCACATATACCCACACATACACACTCTGACATCTTATTTGGATTGGCGGTATTTAAAAACTGCATGTGGGATAAGAGAGAGGTGACAGTGTTAGTGACTCCCCTCCTATTTTATGTTGTCTTATGCCTTTTCCATGTGACTTAGAGAAATAGATACAGGTGAGCACCATCCAGCGCATCTGGAAGCCCAGATGCTGCTGCTCTGCTGATGATACTGCCTCCTCTGTAGTCCTCTCAAGAAACCGTGACTTTATCTCCTCTATCACTCACTAGTCCACAGTCGGTTGGAATTGGAACAGAGTAGTCTATTTTGTTTTCATTGCCATTTTCAGACACGGCAATTCTTTCTCTCAAAATGTACAACACAGAAGCTCATGAGATGACATTTTACCACTCACTTATCCTTGTCACAGATATCTCTATGGCCACTTAAACTCCCCTTCTATTCTCTATTTTAAGCCTGGTTCATTGTTGTTTTCTCCAGTAGTAACCTTCTTTATGAATGATTTCAATATATTCAGGATGCTTCTAATTTCTTGGTCATATTAACCATAGAGTGATGGGTGAGCATTCTACCCCACGTACAGGTAATAAGGGGTGAATTGTCTGTGGAGGGTTTAAAAATAACACTAAGTTCGGTCTGCATGGTATTACCATCAGGCAGCATTTCTAGACAAAGTCAGTAAGAATATACTGCTCCCTCAAAAAAATCTTTTAATGGGCTACATTCTATTCAGTTATAGTTATAGTTAGTTTTAAATTATCTATATTTAACTTCAAGTTAGTTTTGTTAATTTTCTTTAATATTTTAATTCATATGGGAGCTAATTAAGAGAACTCCATTTCTATATAGTTGGCCCCCACACATTTAGACTTGGCTACCTGTACTCATTTTAAGAGAAAGTTCATAATGTGTTGTAGTTGTTGGGATTGTTTCTGCTCTCCCTGGTACTATATGATACCAGTGTTAAAGCATTTGGTGATGATAAATGAAGATTCAATGAAAGAAAAATTTAAGTGACTCTGTGGTTTTTTTTTTTCCCCTACTCATTTCTATGGTTTTTGTGGCTATGACTCAAAAAATATTGTTACATCGAGAATTTCTAATACCCTTTCTCTGAGTGTTAAATGCTAAGATGAATGACTGCTTGACTTGCTTAAATTTCTCCCCTCAAAATACTTGATTTCACACATTTTAATTCAGCAGTCTATGAAAGGCATAGCCTGGGCATTTTTATTTCTAATTATAGCTGTTGCTCATAAATAAATGTATTTTTAAGCATTTTCTTTCCACCATTTCATATCTTTCAGGACCATTCCTGCTAGTAGAATGACCATAATTTTCTCTCCACTTTGCTAGGTACAATCCAATGAATATATCACTTTTACATGTTTTTTTCTCTTTTAAAATGTTCTTTATCCATGTTTGGTCAAAGGTCACTGTTTTATACACCCTCCAACTCTGTGTCTCATGCTTTTTTACCTGTTAAAATTAAATGCTTGTTAAATTTGACTCTCTACCTACTCTTTATATCAGCTTGGGCACCTAACCTTACTGGAGAAGTGCCTTAGGATGCCCACAGTTCTCACTTTAATTGCTACTAGTCTCTGCTTCACCACACATCCTGAGGCTGTTCGTTTTCTCACTCTACTAAGTGACTCCTATCTTCTCTTCTCTCTACAAGTCTTCAAAATCCCCTCCCCAGTCCTGAGGTAACCACCTTCCTTATTAATTCACTGGGAAAATTGTTTCAATCATATTCCATAAATTGCCATCTTAACATCCTCTACCTACCTGCCTACATCCCCTTCTGTTACCATAGATGAGCGGTTGGTTTATATTTGCAGCAAGGTCAGTTCCTTTACTTGCGTACTAGATCCTATATCCTCCCACCTATCCCAGGGAAATTGACCCAGCAGTTCTCCCATCTCTGTCCTATGTGATAAGTTGATCCTATATCCTCCCACCTATCCCAGGGAAATTGACCCAGCAGTTGTCCCATCTCTGTCCTATGTGATAAGTCGCCCCTCTGCCAAGTCATGGCCATCACGATCCTACTCCCTGGTATACTGTTTCATCTTCTCTATGGCTGGGGCGGGCTGTTCTCCTCTGCATATGTTTTCCTCCAGCTACCATTCCATTATTGTGATCTAACAAATCATCTTTAAAGTGTTCTGTTTGTATTCTCCAATTTTTATATGGTCTTATTTCCTTGAGCTCAGACTTTCACATCTATCACTTAACAGTGAAATAACTTTCATGTTGGCCACTAATGCCTTCTATACTGCTTTAGGTCACTTCTCGTCCTCATCTTACTTGATTTCTCCTATAATTATTTTCACTCCCTCTTTATTGAAACCCTTTCTTCACTAGGTCCTGTAACAACCCTCTGTCTTGTTTTCTGTCTTATTCTTTCTCAGTCCTCTTTGTCAGATTCTGGTATTCTCAAAGATACCCAAAAGTTAGACCAAGATCAAGTATTCAGACATATTCCTCTCTCTGTTTTATGTCATCATCCATTTTCTCTATAACATCATTCAGTCTTGTGATTTTTATATTCTGTTAGCTCACTGAAGACTCCCAAATGTATATCCCCAGTATAGAACTCTGTCTTGATCTTTGTATCCAGCAGCCTATTTGACATCATCCCTTATATATCTAGTAAACATAAAACTATACATGGCCAAAACCAGTCTTGAGTTTTTTTTTATATTACAAATCAACTGCACTTACAGTATTCCCCATATCAGTAAATGGAAAACTTACCCTTTGAGTTATTCAAGTAAAAATTCACATTGAAACTCTTCCTTCTCTCCACCCCACCCCCCACAGTCCACATCTAATCTCTCAGCACATTCTATCAATTTTATCCTAATTTCTTTCCGCAAAACTCAACGGCCACTAACATAATCTGAGCAGTCATAATTCTCACTTTAATTTTTGTGAAGTCCACCTAAATGATCTCTGTTTCTATTATTGCCACCCATATGCTAGTCTATTTCAGTATAGAAGCACGAGTTATTTTGAAATATAAGTCAGATGTCCTGTCCATGCTCAAAGCTCACAGTGATTCCCTATTACACTGAGTCACAGACACAGTTCGTTCTGTTGCGGACATCGCCATCCAGTTCAGGCCCACTGTCAACTTCATGATCCCCTCTCCTCTCAGCCTACTATCTGGCTACGCTGGCACGGGCACACCTTGTCTCTGAATTTTCCTGGAATACCAAAATGTTCCCTGCTCCATGTCCACCTTGATAGCTCTCCCATAAATACCTGCATGACTCCAACACACAATTACATTTCAGAATTATTAATGTGCCTGATCGCAGGGTGCTGGGAGAGACCAACTTAAAGTATTACTTTGAAAGGTACATGAACATTTTAGCTTTCTAAAATACAGACTATTCTGAACTCTGAAACACCTTTTGATCTAACACAGGTGGGTATTGTATTCCTGTACAAGGATTATATGCCCAGTGCCTTATAAGGAATTTAAGGGTTTTAGTCCCCAAAGTGGGTTTTTTAAGACTTGTTTTTTTTCATAAGGACTAACTTTAGAACCTAACCTCTATGTAAGAAACAATTCTCCTGGACTTTACCTAGATCCATATCACAACCCTTCACATGTTACTGCCCTCATTTTTGGAAGACACACTGAGACCTAAAATCATATATTGAGTTCAAGATGACAAAGATTAAGAAAAATTAGAATTAAATAAGAACAAAGTAAAACTTGCTCCAAAGTTGATCTTTTTTTTTTTTTTTTTTAAAGATTTTATTTATTTATTTGACACACAGAGAGAGATTACAGGTAGGCAGAGAGGCAGGCAGAGAGAGAGAGAGGAGGAAGCAGGCTCCCTGCTGAGCAGAGAGCCCGATGTGGGCCTCGATCCCAGGACGCTGAGATCATGACCTGAGCCGAAAGCAGAGGCTTTAACCCACTGAGCCACCCAGGCGCCCCAAAGTTGATCTTTGCTCAAAATTATTTTTGAAGCAATTATGAAAAACCTATAATAATATAAACTTCTTTCAGTAGGTAAAATTTGGTCTAAAATTGCTTAAGGGCTTTTCAGTGAAATAAAGGTTACCATAATTAACAATAAATATTTTTAAAAATTAATGTGAATCTCTTTTTTTTTTAAATTTTTATTTGTTTATTTGACAGAGATCACAAGTAGGCAGAGAGGCAGGCAGAGAGAGAGAGGGGGAAGCAGGCTCCCTGCTGAGCGGAGAGCCCGATGCAGGGCTCAATCCCAGGACCCTGAGATCATGACCTGAGCCGAAGGCAGAGGCTTAACCCACTGAGCCACCCAGGCACCCCAATGTGAATCTCTTTTATGGATAATGTGAGACCTTTGGCAGGTACTGATTTATTTTGATGCCTATGTATCCAGTATAGAAGGGAGCTGATAAAAGGTTTGCCCTGATAAATAAAAGGCATTTGTAATTGAGGAATAAGTAAGATACAGTGTTCTCAAGGAACGTAAAAGCTATTGATGAAAATAAAAGAAAAATCAACCTTGTTTCAGTTTAAGCAATTAGTTTGCTAATAATGTGACTTTTGGCCTTAACTTAATTCGAATATTATATTATCATCAGTGAAACAACTTCTGCAATTAATGTGCTTCATTTTGCTTATTTTTTAAAGGGCTTCATGATTGATTTATCTCATATTCCATACATTAAAACTCCACCCTGAAGTTGATAGTAATTAATTATGTTAAAGTAGGTATTTTAAATTTTAATTTATCTTTATGTGAGCATTACATATTTTAATTTCATGGATGTGCTTATAAAAATACTTAGCATGATAACATTCATGTCAATTTGTGATAAATTGAATTAGGAATTAGTTCTGAATTCTTCTACTTTTCAGATTAAAATAAATATGTGAAATTAATATTCTCTGTTTAAGTTTCACCTTGCTATCTTAGAAATTCATTTTTCTACTTTTCTTACCCATTTCTATTTTTCCTTGTGAAACTTTCTGTGGCATTGAGAACACTATCACAGATGTACAACAAGCAGTTCACACCAACCATTCCTGAAATTTCTAGTTTTACCTTCAGAGAGTAATATTATAACAAGCAAATTAAAGAACCATGAAAGTAAGGAAAACAAGTTTATGTCAAAGGAATAAATGGTAGCAATTGAAAATGAGCCACCTGTTTCTCATTAAGCAGACAAGTGATGTGGCATATAATTCAGTGGCTGAAAAATGTATTTTGCATCCCAGGATCTCTCTTAATACTATAATTTTAGGTTGTTGAAAATGATAGCAAGGGAACAATGTACCATAACAGTCTCTTACAGGGTCCTCAATGTTGTGCAGAGGGATCCTCAAAAACAGAAGTCATTTATCAAGTGATTATAGACAGTGCTTCCTTTACTGCAATCCTACAGTTATCAGAGAAGGAATCAGTAGCAAACAATAGAGGTCTTGTCATTACATCTTTGCTAGAGAGGACAGTCTGAGAACTACTGTTTTAGAGAATTACTAAAGAATAGGGAACACAAAAAAGCATTAAAGAGTTTTAAAAAAACGCTATGAAAGTAGAAATATGAACACACATAACCATGCACCTTAAATCATTTCTTGTAATTAGAAAACTTGATTGGCATCAGGTGAGAGGTAATTCCTAAGTAAATGGATACCCAATCTGAACATCAGTTCAGTTCATACCTCTAGCTCGGCGATTTTGATTGTAAATATACTCACAACTATTTTGATATTTATTTAAAATAATTCTTTGCCAACAGTGACTTCTTTCTAATGAAGTCTACCTGAAATCCTAAGGATATTGTGACAGCAAATGAAATCATAAAATATGCACATGATTATGGAGCACAGATGCCTATATAAATCACACAGAAATTAACAACACAATTCCCTGGTGGTAAGGTTGGGAGACATAGCAAGAGGAAAAGGCAGGTGGTTTTCCCTCGTTAGATTTTGATCTTAAAATCAAAAACAGTGCTTGCTTATTCATCTAACAGTGTCTTCTATTTATTATGTGATGAAGGAATAATATTTAGTTTCTCCACAGAAAAAAAAGTGCCATAATATCCACATTTCTGTGCGATAATGAAGTTATATGTATAATTTATCCCTTCTAGAATCTACTCTCAAAAATTAACAATGTAAAATGGCCATCCAATTGCTGGTGAGATAATGGAAGGTAATGCTAGGACCTATCCAGTGTAGAAAAACAAAGCAGGAAAGCTCCTCCTTATACCTTCCTCGACATAATGACTTCATTTTTCCCTTTGTAGCTTTGGTCAAGTTTAATTACTTAAATGAACTGATTTTCTCTGAATACCTTTGACCTTCTTTACTCATTTCTCCCACTCCCCCATATCCCTACTTCTGTTAACTACCGATCTGTTCCTGTATCAATGAGTTTGTTATTTTTGTTTTTTCTGATGTTTAACCTTTCTTCTGTTTTTGTTTACTGGAGTATAGTTGATATACAATGTTATATTACTTTAAGGTATACAACATAGTGATTCAAAAATTTTATGTATTATGCGATCCTCATCATAGCTGTAGTTACCATCTGTCACCACAGTTATTACAATATTATTGACTATGCTGTGGTTTTCATCCCTGTGACTTATTCATAGGTAGGAGTTTATATCCCTTCAACTATTTGGGCCATCCTCTGCCATCTCCTCCTCTCTGGCAGCCACTAGTTTTTCTCTGTATCTATGAGTCTGTTTGTTTTTAAAAGTCTGCATATATGTGAAATCATGTGGAATTCGTCTGACATTTCGCTTAGCATTATACCTTCTAGGTCCACCTGTGTTGTCGCAAATGGCAAGATCTCATTCTTATGGCTGAGTAATATTCCATTTTATGTGTGTGTTTACCACGTCTTTATCTATCAGTGAACATTTAGGTTGCCTCCATATCTTGGCTATTATAAATAATGGTGTAATAGACATAGTGGTGCTTATTTCTTTTCAAATTAGTGTTTTCTTTCTTTTTTGGGTAAATAACCAGCAGTAGACTTACTGGATCTTAAGATAGTTCTAGTATTAATTTTTTGAGGAAACCTCACACTTGTTTTCCATAGTGGTTGCACCAATTAACATTCCCACCAACAGTGCACAAGGGTTCCCTTTTCTCCACATACTTAAAAACATTTGTTATTTCTTTTGATATTAGTCCTGACTGGTAATACCTCATTGTGATTTTGATTTGCATTCCCCCGATGATTAGTGATGTTGAGCATCTTTTCATGTGTGTTGGATATCTTTTCATGGGTGTTGGATATCTCTGTCTTTTTTTGCAAAACTTTTGTTCTCTGCTCATCTTTTAATCTTTTTTTTTTTGTATTGAGTTGTAGGAGTTCTTTATATATTTTGGGTGTTAACCCTTTATCAGCTATATCATTTGCAAAGATCCTCTCTCATTCAGTAGTTTCTTTTTATTTTGTTGATGATTTCCTTTGCTGTGCAAAAACTTCTTATTTTAATGTAGTCCCAATAGTTTATTTTTGCTATTGTTGTCCTTGTCAGGGGAAATATAGCTAGAAAAATGTTACTAGAATTGATGTCCAAAAGATTATTGCCCATATTTTCTTTTAGGACTTTTATGGTTTCAGGTCTTATATTTAGGTCTTTAATGCATTTTAAATTTTTTTGTATGGTCCATGAAAGTTGTCTAGATTCATTGTTTGTGTAGGTAGCTGTTTAGTTTTCTCAAGACCATTTATTTTATTTTATTTTATTTATTTTTTAAGATTTTATTTTAAGTTTTTATCTTATTTATTTGACAGGAAAGACAGATTACAAGTAGGTAGAGAGGCAGGCAGAGAGAGAGGAGGAAGTAGGCTCCCCGCTGAGCAGGGAACCCGATGCGGGGCTTGATCCCAGGACTCTGAGATCATGACCTGAGCCGAAGGCAGAAGCTTTAACCCACTGAGCCACCCAGGCGCCCCTCAAGACCATTTATTGAAGAGACTATCTTTCCTCCTTGTATATTCTAGCCTCTTTTGTTGTAATTTAATTGACCATCTAAGTGTGGGCTTATTTCTAGGCTCTCTACCCTGTTCCATTGACCAATGTCTCTGTTTTTGTGACAGTGCCATACTGTTTTGATTACTATAGCTTTGTAGTATAGCTTGAAATCTGAGATTATAATACCTCTAGCTGTGTTTCTCTTAAGGTTGCTTTGAATATTTGGGATCTTCTGGGGTCCTATACATTTTAGGGTTGTTTTTCATAGTTTTGTGAAAAGTGCTGTTGGTATTTGAATAGGGCTTACATTGACTCTGTAGATTATTTTGGGTAGTATGAACATTTTAACAATATTCTTCCAGACCATGAGCATGCTCCGTCTTTCCAGTTGTGTCATTGGTTTCTTTCACCATGTCTTACAGTTTTAAGAATAGGTATTTTTCATCTCCTTGGTTAAAATTGTTTTTAGTTTTTTTAGTTTTTTGTTTTTTATGTCATTATAAAGGGGATTATTTTCTTAGATTCTTTTTGCTACTTCATTATTCATATATAGAAATTCAGTAGCTTTATGTATATTAATTTTTTACCCTGAACCTTTTATTTTTCTTGTCTGATTGCTGCAGCTAGGACTTCAGTACTATATTGAATAAAAGTCGTGAGCGTGGACACACTCGTGGTGTCATAGCATAACATAATAAAAGCCATATATTACACACCAATAATCAAATTACACTAAATGGTAAGAAACAGATTTTCTTCCTTTAAGATCAGAACCACCCAGGCGCCCAATATTTCTTTGAATTATTTCACTCAGCATTGTGTCCTTGAGGTCCATCCATGTTGTCCAAAATGGCAAAATTTTGTTCTTTTATAAAGTCAAGTAATATTCTATTGCATATACCAGAACTTACTACTTTCAATCTGAAAACATTTAAAAACTTTTAATCTTACTGTAATTCAGATTTTTTAAGGTTTTTATTATTCTATGTCATTTACACACTTTTTACCAATAAATGTTTGTTACATAAAAATCACTTGTAAATTTATATTTACTAACATAGAATTTTGGAGATAATGTGCAGCTTTGATTTGTCCTAAACATGAATCATCAATACCAGTATTTCCTTTTCACCCAGTTCTTTCTATATTTGAAATGAATGCTTAAAAAAATTAGTGCTCAGTATGGAAGTTACTCAAAAAGTAAAAAATAGAACTACTCTACAACCCAATAATTGCCATACTAGGTATTTATCCAAAGAAAACAAAAATAGTGACTTGAAGGGGTACCTGCCCCCCCAATGTTTATAACAGCAGTATCCACAATTCCCAAAACATGGAAAGATCCCAAATGTCCATCAACTGATAAATGGTTAAAGACGTTGTGGTGTGTGTACACACACACACACACACAGACACACACACACACAGAGGAATATTAGTCAGTCACTGGAACTAATGAAATCTTGCCATTTGCAACTACCTTGATGGAACTAGAGTATATTATGCTAAGTGAAATAAGTCAGTCAGAGAAAGTCAAATACCATAAGATTTTTTGTGTGGAATTTTAGCAACAAAACAGATGAACATAGGGGAAGGGAAGGAAAAAAAAAAGAGGGAGGCAAATCATAATACTCCTTATGAATGAACGAATGGTTGCTGGAGGGGAGGTGGGCAGGGGGAATGAATGGAGGGTTGCTGGAGGGGAGGTAGGCAGGGGAATGGGGTATTTGGGTGATGGGGATTACCGTGAGCACTTGATGTAATGAGCACTGAGTGTTATATGCAAGTGACAAATCACTAAATTCTGTCCCTGAAACTAATACTATACTATTTGTAAATTAATTTGAATTTAAATAAAATTTTGAAGGAAAGAAAAAATTAGTGCTTAATTTTACAGATCTGTATCCTATTTCTCAAGACTTTTAACTCATTGTTAGATTTTTTTTAGTGTGTGTTTTATGTTCCCACTTTTATTTATTTTTTTGTGGGAGTAACAATTAAGCTAAGTATTTAATTTTAATAACATTTTTATGAATTCTTGTTTTTTTGCTATAGTATCATAATAATCCTAAATTCAAATTCCAATTTACCTTTATCCATGTATCTAAACATAAATGTTTAAACATACATTTATGTTTAGATACATGGATAAAGGTTTAAACATACATATCTAAACATACATATCTAAACAATGTATGTTTAAACATACATTTATGTTTAGATACAGGTACTTTAGGTAGTATAATGCACACATGTTATTTATAGTTAACCAATATCTCTTGAATTATCATGTAACATTTTGATAATTTATAAAGTAAGGTCCTTGATTTGCTGAAGTAGAATTGAATTAAAAGAGCAGTAAGTGAAAACAACCAACGAGAAAATTAATTTTAATTTCTTAAGCCCCTGTAGCCATATGCAAGGGATGTGTGTTGCCAAACTTTAACCTTTGGCATGGTATTGTATAGCCAGTATATTAGTTTGCTAGGGTTGTCTTAACATATTGCAAAATGAGTCACTTAAAACAACAAAAATTTATTATCTTTGGAATCTGGAAGCCTGAGATCAGGTATTGCCAGGTTCATGCTCCCATGAAACCTGTAGAACAACTCTTCCTTGCCTCTTCCTACCTTCTAATGGTTGTCCAGCAATCTTTGGCTTTCAGCTGCATAATTCCAATCTGTTTTCTTCATGGCATTCTTCCGAGGTGTCTTTTTTCACATGGCCATCATCTTATAAGAACAGTAGTCATGCTGGATTAAGGCCAATCCTACTGTAGTATGATCTCATCCTAATTTAATTATTACAGCTACAATGACTCAAATAAGATTATGGCCTGTGGTAGTCAGGGTTAAGACTTCAACTTAACTTTTGGGGGTGGGGTGGCTACAGGTTGGGGAGCACATTTCAATTTATAACAGCCAACAAGGAAAGAATGGGTTTTACATTAAAAGTTGTAATACATTCTCTATCATACAAAATACATATTGCACTGAATTCCATCTGCTTACTAAATGCATTCTGTGCTTCAAGAATTATCAGTGACCTACGTTCTTTGTTATTGGTGCTACGGGTGCTACAAACAGATCTAGCATTCACTTCTGATCACGCTCTCTCTTCAGTGTGCCAGTGTTCAGTCTACCGGGAATGTCACCTCATTGCCGCTTTTCCAGATTATACTCATTGTTAATAACTAGCTTATTCAGTATGCATTTTCCTACTTGCCTCTAGCATAAGATAATCATCCTCTAAAAATTATAAGCATTTGTTATTTGCATTGCAAATTTTATTTATTTAATCTCTTATACTGTTATTAAACAGGTGTTACGCACATACTTTTACCTTCTAAAAGTGCCTGGCACAATACCTTTTGTATTGAAAAATTGTAACAATTTTTCAATAAATATTTTATTGTTATTGTTATATCATTGAATGATGGAGGCAAAATATTGCATTTAAATACCCAGATACTTATTTCAGTAGTCACTTCATACAGGTACATACTGAATAGGTAAATATGTAGGTAAATATAAAGCTTAAAATTAGAGCAAAGACTCAGAAAATGATTGCATTGTGTGTTTGTAGACCAGAAGAGTCTGTTAGAAAAACTAATGATAAGATTTACTTAACCTTATGGTGTCTTTGCCATGCACATAATTGTGTATAGTATTGTAATTTGCTAACGTAAGACTTTTGTGATGTTGAAATTGCTTTATTTAAGGGGCTAAATGCACAATGATTTTAAAAAATCATTTTAGTTGAGATATGTAAAATCCTACTTAAATACAAAACTGTAACAGTAAAAGGGATGAGTACTTTAAAATTACACCTAAATTTTAATATGACAAAGATTCAAATAATTTCATAACTAGACAGATCTTTCATAATTTTTTAAAAATAAAAATTAGTTAATTCGTTATTGCAGTAAGACATTGTGCAGCTGAAGAGAATTTAAGGTAAAATTTGTATCAGGGCTATTGAAACTTAATTTAATTTTCCTTGAACATCATTTGTATTTTCTTCCTTACTGTCGCTAAGTGGAATTTTACTCAATTTAAACCATTTCCTATTAATCCTAAGGTAGCTAACCCCATACCATGCCTCTAAAGGGAGCTATTTACATTTCACAAGCAAAGAAATCAGTTTTCAGGATGTTTCTATATTATGACAGCAAGATTAGTTCAAAAATGAAAAGTTCAGACAATCAACCAGCTGTTTCATATACAAAATGCCAAACATCTGGTTCTCCTGACTTTTTTTTCCTCACTGAGTTGATTGAAACAGCAGGGTTGATTGTGTTGTGCAAATATAGCCTCGGAACAGGAAAATTAGGGAGTAAAAAATCTTGACTTTATTGTAGATTTTTTAAAAATCCCAGATTCAGAGATTCTGAGGCTATAGTGTCAGCTATTTGAACAGACTGCCTTCTATTGTTTTCATAGTTGACTCAGTAAGATGTTTATGAAAGAACTCCAACTGCAAGATAATTTTAATTACCATAGTTATTAGCATTTCTGTTCCCCAGTTACCTTCAAAACATGCTTTTCTCAAGTCTAGACAAATGAAATAAGGACACCTTAGATCTTCATTACAATGCCAGGTCCATATATAAAACCAGTGTTAGGCCTCAAGAGATGGCCATTTACTAGATAAATATTTGTTCATTAGAATGGTTGGTATAAGACCCTATCTCATTTTCCCATATGAATGTGAAATGTCATCTGAGGCCATCAAGTCAATGGAATTGTCGTTACTCACATTTGTGATAATATGCTGTTGCCAGCACCTGCTGTACATTTCTTACACAGTTTACCTTACCACTTGAGAGAAGTTGGAAACCATTAAAACGGTAATTGGTATATTCATAACAAAAGTCAACAGACTGTCAGCTATCAACCAGGAAGGCTGATGATAGAGTGAAAAACAGCAGACAGGGGAAAGAAAAGGAAAATATCAAAGGGAAATGAAAAGTTATAGGTGAAAGGCCTCAGACCAAAATCAAGACCATGCTTCAGTGGAAGTATGTCTTATATAAAAATTAATCCATTAAAATGTTTTGTCTACATAGTGAAGATTCTATACAGCTAAGCTTTTTTCATGTCTTATGTGTATATGTCTATAATGTTATCTACTAAAGTTGCACTAAAAGATAAAAGCGAGGTTAGTAATATAGCACTTAAAGAAATGACCTTCAGCAGCTTGTATTTGTAATTGCCAAATTATGTAGTTATACTTTGCTAATCAAGGTGGAGATGAAAAGTAAAAAACCAAAACAAAAAACAAAACTAAACTACAAGTACGAAAGAGAGAAAAAAATTTAATTACAGGTGCCTTTTCAGTGCTTCCCATACTTGAGAATAAATTTCTTCTAGCTTTCCAGCTGTGAAGGCAGCCATTGTTCTCAGGGGAGCTAATTATACTAAGAAGCTCGCCTTCCTGGTGGGCACTAATAAGCACAGTTCATTGCAGAACTTTACCAGTGTGTGTCAAAGACCCACAACTGTGTGTGGCTGATGCTAGGGGCATGCAGTACAAAGCTCTGTAATGTAGCTGCAGTAAACACACACACCATTACTAGGGAACTCTAGGAATAGTACAGAGGCCTCAGGAATGGGAAGTTATGGTTTCATTAATGCTGAACTGTAGGGGTCAAAGAGTTAATGAAGGGGCTAAAGGGCTAATGATCCCACCTATGATAAACACTATTTACCATGTAGTCTTGAGCAGACTTCTATGTTAGCAGGAGTTGCATGGAGGGGACTGTGTTAGCCATCTGTTCACTGCTCTAGTTGCCATTTTTTCTTACTTGCTCAGTTACTACAAACAGTGACCTAAAAGGCAATGGAAAGGCAAACAGTGATGTGCTAGGAGGGATTTACAAAAAAAAAAAAAAAAAAGAGAGAGAGAGAGAAGAAAAGGAAAAAGAAAAAAAAAAGGAAAAAAAAGCAACATCTAAACAACTTTGCCTATGATTTTGTAGTTAGAGCTTTATAAAAGAGTGCTCATTTAATTATATCCATTAATGTTTTAGATGTTCACCTACTGAGTTTTTCAAAAATGTGACTCTTTTTTCATGTAGTAGGTCTTCATGTTGTCCAGCTTGGAATATATTTAAAACCATAAAAAAAAGCATTTAAATGAATGTTATGGTTAGACTTTCTAGTCTCTGCAATGAAGCAATGGATACAAATTTATAAAATCAAATTAGCAGGTTATAATTTTATTGTAAATTTCTAAATTCTGTTTATATTGTGAATTTACATTTTGATCACTTTAATCTTTGGGACAGAATACATATCACAGAGTATGGAGAAAATGTTTACTTTTCTGGTGCCATAATGAAAACTGTCCAAGACTTTTAAACACATTTCTTTTTTTGTAGTGACTCATGCTTTCTTTCCTTACACTGTCTCAATGATAGGCAAAAAACAAAACAAACAAAAAAACAAACCTATTTGCAGCAAATATGCTCTTAAAATGTTTATAATGTCTTTATATTTGACAACAAGCAATAAAATTAAAAGAAAATACAAAATTTATAGTCAGTGTAACTTATGTCAGGGTCTTAAATTCCTCAGATAACAAAAGTTGCTGTGCTAAGCTGTGGATATATAGAAGATTGCTACCTTAGTTGGAATGAAGCATCCATGCCCCATAGGAGAATTCTTTGATATTTTCTACTGGCAATTCCATGACTGAGCTTCATAATGACCTTATGGAAACAGCCTGGTTTTCAACACATCCCTGTTGCTTCAATTGAACAAACTTGGCCAGCTGTAACAAATAGCACAGCAGTTTACTTTTCCGGTGTCCAATTCAAATCCATTTCATCTCACTTGGGAGGAAACTGCAATTTAGTCTTAGGATTTATGGCACGAAAGCATATGTACTACTCAAAGTCCATGGAAGTGACAACAAAAATATCCGCACTATGTTTATAGAATAAAACTCTACCAAGTTCCATAGAAGAATCACATTTATTTTATTTATTCTTTTAAAGGATTTTATTTATTCATTTGAGAGAAAGAGAGAGCATGAGCAGGAGAGAGGGGCAAAAGGAGAGGAAGAAGGAGACTCTTCACTGAGCCTGGAGCCCAACATGGGGCTTGATCCCAGGACCCTGGGATCATGACCTGAGCTAAAGGCAGATGCTTAACCAACTGAGTCACCTAGGCACCCCTCACTTTCATTTTATAAAGAGAAACCCTGGTATAGAATAACAACAAAAAGAACAAGAACAAACAAATGCATAAAAGTAATTCTGTTAAGGAAGTAAATCTTTAATAGAATGTGGAAAAAAAACCTTATAAAACCAAGCAATCAATAGATAGAATTTCAATACCATGGGATCAAAATTTATCAAATTCATGATTCTATCAATATCATGAGTCTATCAAAACACGATTCTATCCAAATCATGATACTGTGTGCCACATATACTTAAACTATAGAGAGCAAAACATACAACACCAAGAATTATACTATATAACTTCATGAGTATGTTCAAAAATGTCAGACTAAATTTGTAGCTTTGAAAGTGACATGATTAGTAATTAGAGTCATGTAGTTTTGTCGTTATTGATATTCATTTTTAGAACTTTAGTTAAACCTAAGCAGACATCTAACTTTAGAGATTGATGGGCATTTTAAATTTTGATTTTTTTTTTTAACCAAGAAAAGATTCAGTGGAAATATTGGAAAAGCAAATGGAACTATGGGCATCAGATAAACCGAAGTTCTAAATAGTGACCTTGATTTTTCTAACATTATTATCATGACTGATCGTTTCCTTATTTACACAAATTGGGTAAAGTCTGTGGTAATCTACATATAATATATAAAAAATCTACAAGATGAATTAATATGTTATTTGAAATATATATTTAGGCTTGTGTTTAAAAAAAAACAAAACTTAAGACAATATCTGAAGACTAGAAGATGTGAGAATTCAGGGCAGAATCTTCTTGTTTTTATGTTGGTTTGTTTTTAAAATTTTTATTTATCTGAAAGAGAACACGAGTGGGAGGTGGGGAGAGGAAGAAGAGAGGGAGAAGTAGACCCCCTACACACACTGAGCAGGAACCCGATGCGCTATGTGGTTTGATCCCAGGACCCTGGGATCATGAGCCGAAGGCAGATGCTTAACCCACTGAGCCACCCAGGGCCGCCTACTTAGTTTTGTTTTTGAAGACCTGATTTACCTTTGCTGGAGAATTTTACCTGACCACAAATGTAAAGTGAACTTACAGAGAAATTCAAACTATTGTAACTAATGTAAAGTCAGCGTACAGAGAAATAACTATTCAATAACTATTCAAACATTTTCCTAAGGGACTGCCTTTATGGCTGATGCTGAGTATCCTGCATTGCTAAAATCTGTGTGGCAGTATGGTTGAAATTTTATGGTTTCCATTCCTGTTCCCTTTCTTCAGAGAAATTCTATGCCCTGAAACTCTAAACTGTTTCTCAAATTAATGGCTCCTCAGGCTGTCTTCTCTTCTGCATGTTAGCTCATAACCAGAGAGTCCTTATTTTTGCTAACCTTCTGATTCAGTTCAACATACATGGTTATGAGGAGGAAGAAAAGGAGTAGGCAGTGGGGCAGGAGAGAAAGAGTAGTATATATAACCAGATTTTTTAAAAATGGAAAACATCTCATTGAAATCCTTAAATACTGTTTGTTGAACCTTAAGATACCAGTATGTCTAAATACAGATCTGTGTATATTTATCATTTTTATAGGTGGATTTGAAAAGCCACCAATCTTCAGTTCATATCATTTTACTATTTAAGTTTCAATAAATTTAAGTATCTTATACTATGTGAGGTTAAAAATACTGTTTATAATATTTGGCTTCAGTTTCCTCATCTATAAAATAGATAAATATTAACTACTCCAGTGTATTAAATATCAAGTATCTGTACTGAGGCTGATCTATGACAATATATCTTCCTTTCCCCCATTTTTGTCTTACTTTATTAAATATGTGCATCTTTGAAGTTTCAAATTTTCATGGTTAGAGCTATTAGAGATTGTATTTATAGTAACCTATTCAAAGGATATGAAAACAACATAAAGCAGAGTTGCATGGGCTGTACATGTAATACTATATTGTACTACTTTGTGAGTATAAACCCAGGGTTATTTATCATTATAGCCTAACCTAGTCCATTTTGACTGATAGGAGCACTGCATTATGTTCTTTAGGGACCTTAGAACTTTGAAAAAGCAAAATCTTTACTACGAATATGGCACTTAATATGGTCTAGTAATTATGGAATATCATGTGCCAGACACTATTCTATGCCTTTTGCATATATTTACATCTGCTGAAGTTAGTTTCCATTTTTGTCTGGCATCTAATTGGGAACTAGTTAGCTAGATATGCATGAATTATGAAATTAAAGGAGCAATTATTTTTTTTTATTTTTAAACATTAAATACATTGGATATGATGGGAAGGAGTTTGTTTAAATTTGGGTCATCCTTTTTGTTTTAGTTAGAATTCATTATATACATTTTGATGAAGGTTGTTAGATAATCTGGCAGAGAGTAGAAGATACTTTCCTTTTTGGTCTAGGTAGCAGTATATCTTTAAGGTTCATTAGTTTCCTGTTCTATTTCAGAGACTTAGGAAAACTAAAACAGAATAGCCCATTTTTACTGCTTCCAGAAATAAAAATAAAGGAACAGTGATAGTTCCTCTTTTAGGTAGATCATGATTACTTGAATAACCTGATAGCCTCTTTCTTTGAGAAAATTTATGTACAGGTTTAACTTAAGTTTGTCTATTCAGAGTAGTGGATTAAAGGAAAATTAAAACCTAAGAAACACTGTCTTTGGGGATAGACACTTTCCTCACACTTCTTTTTATTTATTTTTTAAAGATTTAAGAGAGAGTGAGCAAGGAGTGGGGGGAAGCAGACTCCTCACTGAACAGTGATGAGCCCAATGCTGGTCTTGATCCTAGGACCCCTGGGTTCGTGACCTGAGTTGAAGGCAGATGCTTAACCGACTGAGCCACCTAGGTGTCCCTCTCTCTGCTCACTTCTATATTGACCTATATATTATGAAAAGATCTTGAAGAACATCTTTTAGCTGCGTATCACTAGAGGGTGACATTGCTTCATTGAGAGATAATGTTCATTCAATGGTGTACTCTCTAGATGGAAGGATAGACTGGCTGTTCTCTTGGATTCATGATGGCCATGTTTGGAAAATGGGCACAAATTTAAAGAAGTAAAAATGAAGATGCTCATCTTGCATTTCCTTTTTATATGCCACACTCTATCTCCTTTTCTATCAGGATTTTTAATTGCAGGTTGCCTTCTTGCACAGTATACAATATCAAATATTTATCTATACTTTGATTTCCACTTGACTGGGGATGTTTAAGTGTATGTTTCATCCGCAAGTAATCCTACTTAGGATGTGGGCGAATCAGAAACAGCTAACACGAACATTCTCCAAGGTTTCCTGTTGCCATTGAGAAAGAGGGTTGTTAAGAGGAGATGTTCATTTGACAGTGAAGAGTAAATGTAGATGAGTTAAATTCTGGACCTGCACAGGTTTGAGATCCTTTTGGCACGCTGATGGATGCATTCCACAACTATTGGGTGTTAGTCATTGGGCAGTTCTGCAACATCACATTTCACAATTGTGATAGTGATATAAATTGATACCAGATAGAAAGTCTGGAATAAAAGAAAACTAAGGGAGGTCTTTCACTTTCTACTGCTTTAATATTTAAGAATATGCTTTCACAAACATGGTTAACAATGCAGGACATGTAAGATGCCCCCAAGCTGGATTTTTTATTTACATGGAGCTTATACTGGAGTGAGAAGAGAAAGGATAAACAAAAGATAGAGGTGGTAGTTAAGAAAGTCTAGATGAAGGGGATAGATAGAGGTGAAGAATGATATTTTATGTAGTGATTCAAAGGCCTCTGTGCTAAAGAGAATTTTGAGCAGTTTGGAAGTAAGCAAGGGAGTTATATGAGCATCTTGGAAAAAACATTTCATTCAGAAGTGACAGAATTACTGATAAATATTCCTTTAAGACAATTAAAAATATGAATTGGAATTTGAAAGAAGAGCAACATATAGATTTAGCATCAGGATCCCCTAAATAAAGTATATTCTGAATTCACGTGAATTGGGAAATACAGTTCACTGACTGTAAGAGTCTCATTTGCCTATCAGCGCACAGAATAAGAACCCTTCTACAGTCTGACAGCAGACTCCCAATCAGGTAAATACTCTCTATAAAACAAGGTGTGAACATGATAATAGGTATATCCACAGAAGATTTGAGGAGTTGAGGGACAACTGAGACAGGCATAGTCAGGGGAGTCTTTCTGGTCAAGGTCTTAGAAGGATGAGTAGGGATAGAGTCTAATAGGTAAGAGGGGAATGGCAGGGTGTTTGCACAAATCTCATCTCAATGTAGTTTTACTAGAGGGTTAACTATAAAACAAAGAGGGGCATGTGATGAAGTTTAATGAAATATCATGCAGGTGATAGGCATCCTTGTAGTAAGAAAACATCTATTTCACCCAGCAGGTAAACAGGGAGCCTCAAAGAAGTTTTGAACAAGTTTAACTGTCTGATTTGCAGTTTTAAAAGCATGTTGGCAGCCAAAGGGAATATGGTTCTAAAAGAACTAGACTGGAATCTAAGGGATTACGGACAAAGTTGGAGTCCTAGGTATTATGAGGCCATTCATTTGTGCAAAGTGTAGCTAGAAAGACAGAAATCATTATCTGAAACATAATAAAAGGCTCATTTATTCACTTGATTCATAGATTATTAAATCCAGTGTTTCCAGTGGCACAAGCACTGTAAAAGCTTAATAAATAAATATTAGAAAGGAAGAGACTCATTTTGGCTTGTGTGAGGATTGTGAACAAATGGGAAAGACAAGACAACATAGGCTCTTCTATATGAAATGTGTTCCTTTAATGCTTTTAGATCATGTATGATTGGAATACAGGTGAATGGTATTATGCAAAGTCTTACTTATACATGTTCTCCCACATACAACATACTGTTTTGAAGTGACCAAAGGCAAGCTTTTTCAGTTAAAGAGGAAGCCTGAAGAAAACCACTTAAAATTCTATAGAAGTTCTTTACCTTAATGTAGATAGTGGCTTATAGAGTTGATTTAGAGCCCAGATAAAGAACTATAATTCTTTTCTTTTGTATTAAAAAGGTTTTATAAATGTGTGCATCCTAGATTAAATTTTCAATTTTGATAGAAGTGATGTGTATTGAAAACAGAAGCCATCGAGTGCTTATCTCGAAGGAGAAAAATTAAATCCATGTGGATTAAAGCTGTAAAGAATCAGCTATAATGTTGGGTGTGTTTTCTACTTATTTTTTAGGACCTCACCTTTTCTCAATTCTGAAAGCTCCCTATTTCTTCCCAGGAGTTCTTGGTATTGCGTAAGATAGCAGGAATTTATCTCTGTTGCTTGCAATCAAAAACCTAAACTTTTTCAGCAGCCTGTCTTACTGGAAGTTTCAGGGAAGGAAAAAAGGATGATGATAAACTGAGAAATCAAAGTGGTAGAACATTTTATTTTTGTTTCTAATTATGAAAGGAAATTGTGTTCACATAGAGTATGTGATACTGAAGAATTATACTCTTTATGGTGATGCAACAGACTCTATGGAAAGCACTGGTAGAAGAATTAAGCCTTAAGTGGGGAAAAAAAAGATTTATAGAATTGACATTAAAACTGGAGAACAAAATACAGGTGTAAACTATGATGGCTACTCCTTAGGTGTTCTGAGTTGGAGAACTAAGATCCCAGTGGATATTCTTTATTTGTGCGTGATGTGAGAGAGGTGGTGTGGCTTAAGAAAGAATCGAAAGTTCTAAAAAGATTATGTGGAGAAGCAGTAAGGAAGATACTAAAGACAAGAACCCAGATTGTTAAAGAACTTTGAGAGCCTGAAAAATTACAAATAGAGACTTGGTTAGGGTCACAGGACACATAACTATGTGTTGGCCTTTAACTTTATAGACACTTAACAGTATATGGACAAAAATAAGGTTTACGTGTTGGCCTCTGATTTTCTTTTATGGTAACTTTACTGATTTTCAGTTCACTTAAATATTTGCTTTAAAGTGGATTTAAAGGGACACCTGGGTGGCTCAGTGGGTTAAAGCCTTTGCCTTCAGCTCAGATCATGATCTCAGGGTTCTGGGATCAAGCCCCGCATCGGGCTCTCTGCTCAGCGGGGAGCCTGCTTCTTCCTCTCTGCCTGCCTCTCTGCCTACTTGTGATCTCTCTCTCTTGTCAAATAAATAAATAAAATCTTAAAAAAAAGATAAAGTGGTTTTAAAATTTTTTTCACAATGTTTCTGGCAGTTACAGTGTGTTGATTACATCTCTTGCTACAGTTCTAAGTATTACTTTTATCTACCACAAAACCAACTAGTAATTCTCGAAGTAGATTATGTTAACTGCTGCACCAAAGATTCTCTTGGGATTGCAGTCTTGGTATTGCTTTTCACAAGTGCTTTCCGTCTTTTAAAGTAGCACACCTTCTCTTTCTCTTAAAAAAAAAAACAACAAAGGAAAAAATGTGAATTTCTCAAACTCTCTAAGAATCTATTTCTTGATAAACTATTTCAATGTAGAGATATATTCATTTTTAAAAACCGATTAGTGTTTATTCTGACAATGAATATTTCCTAAAACTAATACATAGCTAACAGGATACATTACTTAAATTTATTCCATGCAAAATATAAGAGATTTTGTTGCATAATAAAATAAGCAATGCCTGAGGGCTTGAGTTTAGTAGTTTATTCTGCCATTGATTCAATATTCAACTTAAGGCAAGCCATTTTCCTGCTTTTGGTAAATTTCCTAATCCATAAAATGGAATAGTAAGTCTGACATGCGTTGGGGTTTTTCTGAATAACTACTAACAAAACTGTTTATGAACCAATTTTATATTATAATGTTCATTATCAAGTAGACGGTGTTTAGAAGTAAAATTAAATCTTTGATAATCCATAGCATGAACACTGGATATTCAGGAGAAAACCATAACTGATTCTTTTTTCTTTCTAGTGTTTTTTAATAATGTCTTCAATTTATTGAGCTATTTGGTATCAGTGGCTTAAGATATTAGACCAAATATTTATTATTTACTTCAAAATACTAAGTTCTCCATAGTCCCATTGTAAGAGCCATCTCAGTTTAATCAATATGCTTAAAAATAATACTGGTCTTTTAAGGCCTGACTCAACCTGAACCTAAAGAATCAGGAAAAAAATCAATACTTGTGAAGCATTAAGACATAGAATATTGTAACTTAATGACTTTATGGGGAAGAAGTGGTATGACATACTATTTATATTTTCAAACAAGCTTAAAACATGTTCAAAACAATTTTACAAATAAGTTTAAAAATGTATATAATCTGTCTGATCCTTAAATGTTAAGCTATCTAAATTTCTGAAAAAATTTAACTTCCTATGTTTAATTTTTAGGCAGACAAGAGTTATCCATGAACAGGCATTAGCCATTAATATGTATACATTTGGATACCACGTAAGACTTTCTGGTTTTTATTTTGGAGTTACTTTTGCTATTACCTCATATTTAGATAGTTATTTTAAGGAACAAGACAACTCAAGTTTAATATCAGTCAACCAGGGCGCCTGGGTGGCTCAGTGGGTTAATGCCTCTGCTTTCGGCTCAGGTCATGATCTCAGGGTCCTGGGATCGAGGCCCGCATCGGGCTCCCTGCTCAGCGGGGAGCCTGCTTCCCCCCCCCCTCTCTGCCTTCCTCTCTGCCTCCTTGTGATCTCTCCCTCTGTGAAATAAATAAATAAAATCTTTAAAAAAAAATATCAGTCAACCATTTTAAAATAAGGTTTTGAGATAATATTTAGAGATGCGACATTCAACCTTTTCAGGTACACGTATATTTTGATAAATGCATATAGTTCTGTAGTCACCACAACAGTCAACTCACAGAATATTTCCGTCTCTCCCAGAAGTTCCCTAAGGCTCCTTTGTAGTCAATCCCCTCCTTACCTCCTTGGCATTCAGCTAATGGAAACCACTTATTTGTTCTCTGTCCCTAAAATTTTGCCGTTTCCAGACTTTCATATGAAAGAACTGAATTTCTGAAATTTATAATTTTCCTTCTCTCTGTAGAACCAAAATAAGAACAATAAATGAGTTTATCAAGGGACCAAGAAAAGGTTGAGAGGCTGTTTCAAGATAGAGACCTGAAAAAAAGAAATTCTGATCTAGTTGAAAACGTGGATAGCAATTAGCACATAGGGAATTTCATCAGAGTGAGATTGAAATTATAAAATAGGAATGCTGAAAGAAAAGAATATCAGAAATGGAGAATTTATTAGTTATACTAAAAGACTGAGCGGAATGTATGAAATTGATAGAAGATCAAGAGAAACGAGTGAAACTGAATCACAAATAGGAAAAAAACAAAAAAAATGAAAGAGCAAGTGGCATCTATAGGACAATACCAGTGAATCTAATAAACATGTAACTGGAGTCCCAGGACAGGAGACAGTACGTGAGGCAGAGAAAAATATCTGAAGTGATAACTAGCTGAGAATTTTGGAAAATGGATGAAAATTTGAACCTGCTTATCCAAGAAGATCTGTGAACCTAAAGCAGGATAAATACAAAGAAAAATACACCTGAACAAATCATGTCTAAATTGGTGACAACAAAGAGAAAATATTAAAAGTTGCCAGAGGAAATAGGCACATTACATGCAGAACAGTGATAAGCCCAAAAGATGACTTCTCAGCAGAAATGGAGTCTAGAGACCAACAAAGAGGTTTATTTTTTATTTTATTTTTTTAAAAGATTTTATTTATTTATTTGACAGAGGGAGAGAGATCACAAGTAGACAGAGAGGCAGGAAGGGGGGGGTGGAAGCAGGCTCCCTGCTGAGCAGGGAGCCCCATGTGGGCCTCGATCCCAGGACCCTGAGATCATGACCTGAGCCGAAAGCAGAGGCTTAACCCACTGAGCCACCCAGGTGCCCCAAGAAAGAGGTTTAATATGTAAAACAGGAAAGGGGGAAAATCCCCTCAGTCTGGAAGTCTGTGTCCAGCTAGATGAGCAGCCCGCAGAAGCCTCAGAAGAGCTACCTGCTTCTTTCTGCTCTCACTTTCCACTAGTGCATCCCACTCATAAACAACCAGAAGGCAGCTGGCAAGATAGCTTTGGAAATGTAGTTTTGGGATACCAGCCACTCTAAAACAAAACAGATCACAGTGGAGCGGAAATGAATCCTTAGAAAACATAAGCAAATGGCTAGAGTTGTTACCAGTCTGGGCCAGCTGAATGAGGAATGATCCATTTACTTACTCCCTTAATGGGTTTTGCTTAGTGTTTGGTGGATGGCAGCCAAATGACACTTTGTTTTATTGCGCTGTCACTCTAGCTGTTTTCTGTTTAAAAATTTCCATTTTTTTGGAGGAGATGCCTTGCTCCATTTTCTAGTAGTTATACGGCTATCTGTCGAGTATATCTTATCTCACTTCCAGACTGGGTTAGACAGGCTTATAGGCAATGGAGGTCATAGACATCAGACTCCACTTAATTCCATGTTGGTTGATTGCCAGTTGAATGAGATCATTCGAGAAATAGCACACGAATGTAGACGAAGTTTATTTTAGCTAGTACTATGCTAAATACAATGTGTAAATAGTGTAGGTAATTGTCATTCTAATCATAGGTAGGACACTAGGACATAAATTTAAAGGCCAGTGAAATGCTCTGTTTTTGAAAAAGTAGACCAAAACCTTTGATTAGTGATATTTGTCAGAGGCTTTAAATATTATATATAATATTTATATATATTTATATATAATTTATATATATTTATATATATAAATATTAAAAATAAATATTTGTCAGAGGATTTAAGAATCACTTCTTAATTAAAATTCTATTTGCTATTTCAAAAGTTGACCTCAAAGGTTTTGAAAGTAGAACTCACTGGCTTGTACTATTAATAGGAGTACCAGAAGGATAAGAGTGAAAAAGTTGACAAGTAAAATCAAATCAAAGAAAGTTGAAAGAAATAGGCCTGTCTCATTTACAAGCTGCCTAACATTCAATAAACCTATGTAATTTTTTTCCTGAAGAAAAGTGGCCATCAAAGTTTAGGATTTAGAGGTTGAAAAACTGACCTGGCAATTTCAAATCCTGAATCTCAAGTGGTATATGTGTAATAGCAATTTGAGCAGGTGTTACATCTGACCGGTGTTACATGTATATGCCTGCTGAAAGAATATTTTAACTCTTTGATCAACAGATCCTTGGAGTTACATAATACTCTTGAAAGTTACTCTTACTAGAATCATTTCTTTTTGCAATTATATTAATTACATTGCAATTATATTAATCTGCGCTAATTATATTAGGGGCGCCTGGGTGACTCAGTCAAGCATCTGCTTTCGGCTCAGGTCATGATCCCAGGATCCTGGGATTGAGTCCTGCATAGGGCTCCTTGCTCAGCCGGGAGCCTGCTTCTCTCTCTGCCTGCCACTCCCTCTGCTTGTGCTCTCTCTCTCTCTCTGACAAATAAATAAATAAATTTTTTTTAAAAACTCCATAATCTGCAGTAGGTCCTGTTCCAAATACTTTCATAGGTATAATGAGTAAATCTGTACAATTTAATAACCATTTAGTGACATTGTGATAATCCCTATTTTATAAATCAATAAAATGAGGTTTACAAAGATTATTTAGCTTTACTTGAACCCATAATCTTCATGTTGCTTGATTTGGACTTAATTCTACATTATGTGAAATACCAGAGAATGTCAGAATTAGATATTAAGAAATTTCATTTAAAAATTCACTTGATTTCCCTTTTCACTATAGGTAAGGGATATCTTAAAAAGAATTTAACAGAACACAGGGAAAGAAGATGGAATACATTGTGTCTGAGGTTTGCCAGGACTGATTTAGGAGATCATTTGATTTGAGAACAGATGATATAAAACTGCCCTGCTTACCTCTGTGTTATTTTGAAGATCCAGTCTTATATTAGAGGGGAAAATACAAAGGAAACTCTAATTTTTTAAAATAGAATTTATTGCTTTTTTGATTATTTTAGGTGTTAGCACAGGTGTGTTTTGTTTTTGTTTGTTTGTTTTTTTCCCTCTAACTCAGACAAAATTTTTAGTTGGAGACACGTGAACTTTTTGTTTGCTCCCCTGTTAGAAATAATCTGTTTGGAAGAAAATATTTGTCTATATTCGGGTGTGTTGTTGAGGCAAAGATAATAGGTACCTGGTCACAAGATCAATACCTGTTAGGTCATTTAATAACCATTAATTTATTTTCTTAAGTACATCAGTCACATAAAATAGTAAGTCAGTTGTATATTTATTATTGGTTGAGTCACATATTTGAAATAAAATAGGTTATTATGGTTTATGTAACCAATATTTTGTTGCTGTGATCTTAAAAAAAAATCATTTGTTCTCTTCCTAAGTCCAGTGGTTTGCTTACTAGGGATGATAGTCTTTTTAAAAATTTTTTACTTTTTTGATAAAAGATTGTCAGTATTTACACACGGGAACAACAAAAGGGTATTGACTTTCTTCACTACTGTAAATGATGCTAACACTTCCAACTAATTAGTATTCTTCAAGTAGACAATGCAGGTAGTTATTCCTTATAATAGGAATACTTGAATGAAATAGAAATCATAAATTTGATATGAAAAGTAGGAGGGCTAAATTCTGAGCTGAAATTCAGTACTTTTGCTTCAAATATTCATGAAATGATGAAATTGAGAAGGAACCAACATGTTAACAGTTTGCTATATTTTGGTAAGTTTGATATTTACATGCTTGGTGAACAACTGAAATACTTTCATTGAATCACTTTCATATTGACCCCAGAGTGCATCCCTCTCTGCGCCTCAGACCATCCTAGCCATGTGGTTTTTCCTATGAGCACCTGAGAACCTTTTACCATCAGACAAAAACCTGTTCTAATACAATGTTACCTGTCAATTATATCTCAATAAAAAATAATTAAAAATTTTAAATGTGGTCCTCCAGGACTCTTTCCCAGCAGTGGTCCTCCAGGACTCTTCCCCTCGGCCAGCCAGCATCATTTCAATTGGTTAGTGCTTATTAAATATTGTGAATTTCATCCTATGTATAAGGATTTTTAAAATGATGATTTTGTAAAAGTATATTTAAAGCATCCTCCTGTCTCCTGCAAAACCAAAATAAACGAAGATAACTTAAAATAAAGAACACAACTTTATCAAACGGAAATAAATATTTTCTCACATTATTTTCTGAACATTAGCCATAGTCCTCCCAACTTCTGTTGTACTATATATCTTTTTTTGATCAAAATAAGTATTAGTTTATTTTAGTTGGAATGCAACTAAAAATAAAAATTTATTAGACAAGCTATTTTGATTATGTGTAAATTTCAAAATTCTATAACGTGTGATAAAAGTTTTGATTAAACATAAATAATAAAATTGTATAACAAATTGTAAAATTGTAAATATTTGACACACTAAATACTAACAAAATATTTGAATCACATGACAAAGAGCATCCTGCTAATCTAAGTGAATGTACAAACATATTAAAACTGAAAAAAATAAAAATTTTAAGCATTTATGTGGAAAAAATAATATAATAAATGCATGGAAAATTTTTAAATTTTACTAACAATCAAAAACATGCCTAGAAAAATGAATATGTAATTTGTTTTAAATTGACAAGTAATATAGGTATTTAAGAGGTTAAATAAGCTAACCTTTGAAAAGGGTGCGAATATGTTCTATTTATGGAGTGTAAAAATTAATCCAAGTATTCTAGTGGTCATTGTAAGTGAATGCGTACCAGAAGTATGACTAGATATGTTTTACTATCCCAAACAGCTTGTAGGAACCTAATAAAGTGATATGTACAATATATTATTATACATGGAGTTTAATCATTACAATTATGGTCTATTTATATTATAGAAAATTTGAGAATATATACATAGAGGGCTGGTTAAATGAATAAAATAAAAAGAACTATTACAGAGCTGTTAAAATGATTATGGTACTGTATATTTAATGATTTTTAAAGATGTCCACTATATATGTTGAATAAAAGTATGTCCTACAAAAGATGTTCTTGGTTTGTAAATATACATAGCCAGTGAGAATCATGTTACCCTATTATAATGTGATTTGGGATGATGTTTGTTTTCTTATGTTTCTCTGTATTGCTGGAATTTCTTTTTATATTATGACACCTTACCTGTATAATCAAGAAAAAAGATTACTTTCAGTAAGAAAAAATATTGAAAATTCCTAGATTTGTAAGATAGATGTGATTCTCTATCATATTTCAGTCAGTACTTTCAAATAAAGTGTCATGAAATCAGATAGATTATATAGTATTTTCTAGGAAAAAGTAATAAAAGATAAAGCTTGTTAGAAAAATTCAACATTTGAAGTGGTAGAACTCAATTAGAAGTGTAAAGATAAATTTTAATCAAAAGAAAATAAGTTGAAAGTATGTTGTCAATATCTGGGAAATTCCGTATATGAGCTCAGGAGAATAATGAAAGTTCATATAGGAACTTGAAAACCAGGCAAAGATCTGGGTAAATTGCTTAAAGTGAAGGGAATCAGATGTTTTATTAAATAGTTCTTTCAATGGAAACAATTTTAGGACAGGCTTAAATAGACAAATCTCATTTGAATGGAAAGAAAATCATATTTGTATGTATATATGTATATATATATCTTGAGAAATATTTTCTCCGACTTTGTCATATAATGACAATGACAACACACAGGCTCATGATCATTATCATTTTTTACTGGGTTCATCTTATTTCAGGCTGGCCGCCTTTTTGGTACTTGAGCACATGGATTATTCTCCAATCTCAATACTTCAGCTGTGGTTGCTCCCTTACCCAGGAGCATTGCTGACAAAACCTGTGTGTTTAGCTCCTTCATCTCTTTTGGTATCACCAAAATATCTGACCTGCTCAAAAAAGTTTTCCCTGGCTGTTACAGTTCCCAACCACTTCATATTCATATCATCTTGATTTTTTTTGTTGTTGTTGTTGTATTTATTACCATCCTAAATTATCATACTATTTTTTAATTTTTTAAATTTATTTTTAAAAGATTTTGTTTATTTATTTAAGAGAGATAGAGGAGAGAGCATGAGATGGGAGAAGGTCAGAGGGGGAAGCAGACTCCCCATGAAGCTGGGAGCCTGATGCGGGACTTGATCCTGGGACTCCGGGATTATGACCCTAGCTGAAGGCAGTCGACCAACCAACTGAGCCACCCAGGTGCCCTATTTTTTTATTTTTGTAGCAGGGCTTAAACCTCAAAAGACATTTAAACTTACTGGGTTTGTTGTATTCCCAGTACCATAAAGAGGGCCTGGTTTAATGAAAGTTATCAATACATATTACTTGAATGAATGGAAATCTAGACATTATAAGATTCACTTGAAATTCAGTAGACTAAAACCTGAGCTGTTTAGGCAAAGGTCAAGGTCTGGGTAAGTAAGTGACTTACATATCTCCTTATCTTTGGAGAGTATTACAGTCAGATGGGGAGATATTAAATAAATCTCTAAAGATGCTCTGGAATTGTTTGATACCTGGACATCTTAGGTGGGCTTAAAAAATTCTTTCAAGGGCGCCTGGGTGGCTCAGTGGGTTAAAGCCTCTGCTTTCGGCTCAGGTCATGATCTCAGGGTCCTGGGATCGAGGCCCGCATCGGGCTCCCTGCTCAGCGGGGAGCCTGCTTCCCCCTCTCTCTCTGCCTGCCTCTCTGCCTCCTTGTGATCTCTCTCCCTCTGTGAAATAAATTAAAAAAAAAAAATTCTTTCAAAGTATTTTTTCAGTGTCTTGTATTTAAGTTAAAAGAAGTAGGGGGCGCCTGGGTGGCTCAGTGGGTTAAAGCCTCTGCCTTCAGCTCAGGTCATGGTCTCAGGGTCCTGGATCGAGGCCTGTATCGGACTCTGCTCAGCAGGGAGCCTGCTTCCTCTTCTCTCTCTGCCTGCCTCTTTGCCTCCTTGTAATCTCTCTCTGTCATATAAATAAATAAAATCTTAAAAAAAAAGAAGTAGGAAGAAGAAAGAGGGGCATGGAGTTAGGATATGGTATGAAAGAGCAATTGACCACAAGGAAATAAAAACAGAAGGGTGAGGGACAGTTAAATAGATTGGAGGTTATGTCAAAGTACAGGGTTTTTGGAGTACTAGAAAGAGTTAGCATGAAGGATGGGATGATGTTCACCATGAGATGCTTTTACCAGAGTTAGTGGAAGGTCTGCATTTACGATGAGACGTATGGAATGCCAGAAGCATGAGTAGAGGCAGAGAGATTGACAAGTTTATTGGCAGAATAGAATTCAAAAGTTTGAGAAACCAGAGTATTGAAAGGATCATGTATGGAATATTTTAGTGACCAAAAACCAAGGTATGAGTGGCATTAATGGCCGTGACACTGGAGATAATACTTTCAAGCTACTTGGAAGAATTGATGTGTGGATCTGTAAGTGCCTATAATGTAGAGGGACAGTTGACCCTCACCTTGTATGCTACTACTATGATAAAGGTAGAAGAAAACTGTAAAGATTCAAGGGTGATTCTCATTAGAGATAGACCAAAAACGTGAAGAGAAGCTTCAGAGAAGAGATTACAATAACATTTGGTGATAGATAACCATAAGTGAATTGTAGGACTTGGAAACTAATGGAATAAAAGAGATAATTAAGAATGTGGGAGCTCAACAGGAATGGACTGCTGGAGATAAAAGATGGCCACAGAGTTAGCAGACTTTTGGAGTGACCACCATTAACAAGGTTATAGGCAGCCGTGAGATGTGTTTTGGAGATCTTGAGATATATCATGGCAAGGTGGTGGTGGTAAGTTTTTAGAACAGAAGTTGGGATATCAAGAATCTTTTTTTCATAATGGTCTATATAGAAGTGGAAATTTTGCTCTGAGCAATTTGAACTGAAATTTTTTCCCAGATGCATCAAAATTGTAAGACAAAGAATTTAAACTAAGAAATAGGTTTTACAATAGAAAACTATCACTTCATCTAATTGTAAAGTACTCACTAAGTATATCCTTATGATATAAATTCAAATCATGGTGCAAACTGGATATGATAAATATAAAAAGTATACAAGCATTTTGTAAACAAACACAAATACATTTATAATTTAAAACAAAGCATGTTTGTGAATGAGTAATTTTTCTATATGATGTGAGAAGAGTTCAGTTTCATCCTTTGGCATGTAGCTAACCAATTTTCGTAGCCCCATTTTTTGAAAACGTTATTCTTTCCATATTTAATTCTTTGGGCATAAAAAATAACCAGAAAAAAGTTTTAAAATATGTCTTAAACATATTAAGATATTTGTAGAGATATGTGTGAAACTTAAAACATTATGGCAGTATACCATATAAAAGTCAAGGTCATGAAAGTATCAGTTCTACCTAAATTGTTCTATATAAATTATTGTATTACTATTCTAATCAAAATCTAAGGATACCTGCTTTCAGTAAATATTGTCTAGCTATCTTCAAAATTTTTGCAATAAATTTGTCTAATTTTAATGTGGAAAATTAAGGAATAAGGAGACCCAAGTCACTTATAAGAAAATAGAATAGGGAATAATTATATCATCATATATTCCTATTATAGGATTATAATTATAATTATAGGATTATAATTATATTATAGAAATTGGTGATACAAGTACATGATAAATGGGACAAAGTAGAAATCTATAAACAGATCTCTATCTCCATAGACTCTATCACAGTAATGGCATTGTAGATCATTGGGGAACAAAGTTGACTAATCAAAAAATGTATTGAAATATTAAAAAAATGGAGTGCTATACATATGAAAATACCATAAGACCATTCTCATATTGTATGCAAAGATCAATTCTCTGTTAACTTAAATGGAAAAGACAATTCTTTAAAATTATTAGGTGATGATACAGGAGAATAAATGAATTAGAGTTGGATTGGCTTTATTAAATCAGAAAAAATACCAGTCATAATAGAAAAACTTCAAAATATTAAATATTTGGACATCTTTTGTCAAGACACCAAAATAAAATGAAAATATGAATCAAAATTTTAAGGAATATTTTTGTCATCTATATAACTGATGAATGAAACTATATGAAAAATAGAGATCAAATGGGAGAGGTGACAAAATTTCTCATAATCATAAATGTTTCACATAAGGTACATGGGAAAGTAAGACCTAAATAAGCACATCAAAATAACTTTGTAACCACAATTCCACAAACACTAAAAATTCTTACATTACCAATTATTGGTAAGAATACGGACCAATAGAAACTCTTATACTTTGCTTGTTGGAGTATAGTTTACATAATCAATTTTGAAAATTTGAGACTATCTATAGAACTAAGAGTTTATCCTACTACTAAACAATGTAATCTCATTACAGTAGAGAAAGCTTTGATGATTGTAAATGTTGTAAGCATATTACCAACATTTTTTGTAATAGTAAATAAACTAGAAAAAAATATCAATAGGAGACTCTTTTGGTATAGTCACAGAAAGGAATATCTTGGGCGCCTGGGTGGCTCAGTGGGTTAAAGCCTCTGCCTTCGGCTCAGGTCATGATCTCAGGGTCCTGGGATCGAGGCCCACATCGGGCTGCCTGCTCAGCAGGGAGCCTGCTTCCTCCTCTCTCTCTGCCTGCTTCTCTGTCTACTTGTGATCTCTCTCTCTCTGTCAAATAAATAAATAAAATCTTAAAAAAAAAAAAGAAAGGAATATCTTACAGCAGCAAAAATGAATTAGCCATAGTTGCTTGTTGCATGAATGAATCTCAGAATCAGAATACTGAATGGAAAATACATGTTTCTCAAGATTATATACGTTAATACTATTTTAATAATATACAATTTTATTTTCTATTATTTTTTTAAAAGATTTTATTTATTTGACAGAGAGAGCAAGATTGCAAGTAGGCAGAGAGGCAGGCAGAGAGAGGAGGAAGCTCCCTGCTCAGCAGGGCTCGATCCCAGGACCCCGAGACCACGACCTGAGCTGAAGGCAGAGGCTTTAACCCACTGAGCCACCCAGGCACCCCTATTTATTTTTTAAAAAATCTTATTTGAGAGACAAATGGTGGCAGAGGGAGAAGCAGACTCCCCACTGTGCAGGGAGCCTGATGTTGAGCTCCATCCCAGGACCCTGGTATTATGACCTGAGCCAAAGGCAGCTGCTTAACCAACTGAGCCACCCAGGCACCCCAATAACATACAGTTTTAAGCAAAAGACACAAATAATGAAACTTTTTTCCAGAGATGAGAAAATGGTAAACGCAAAGGTCAGGGAAGTGGCAACCTCAGAGGAAGGAAATCAGGTAGCAAAGAAGTACCTAGGACGTTGGCAGATGTAAATGGTATGAGTGTTCTGCTTGTTAAATTACATGTTAGATGCATAAGTGTTCATGATACCATAATATTGTATTAAATATATTCTTTAGTAATTTACGATTAGTATTCCTTTGAATTTTATTTTCTTGGAAAATTTGCTTATTGGGTGGGGGAAATTTTGGGATATTATAAAATAACAACTGTCAAAGGGTATGTCCTTGAAGTAGAATCCACTTATTGGTATATAAGTTGATTCTGATTTAATAACAACATAAAATGTTTACTAAATACTAAAGTTTATACTAAAAGTTGAGGAATTTTGAAAAATGCATTAGTATAATGTGTTTATGTTATCGTAGGTTCCCTATTAGAGGAGATCTATTCCTATAGCTTAATTTCAGAACCTTTGAGAGATCTAGGCTCCATTTTCCTAGAATCAGCAATTCTGCATTACAAAAGTTCTGTTAGTACTGAGTAAATATTTGCCAAATTTTGGTCATACAAACATCAGATAAAGCAAACTTGGAGCATTCCTTTTAATCCATGGGAATTAATATTTATGAGTTTCTTGAGATTTTAGAGATAGAATCTTTCACATCATTCTATTAAAGCTAGTTTAATCAAGTGTTGATTTTTTTTTAAAGATTTTATTTATTTATTTGACACAGAGAGAGAGATTACAAGTAGGCAGAGAGGCAGGCAGAGAGACAGGGAGAGGAGGAAGCAGGCTCCCTGCTGAGCAGAGAGCCCGATGCGGGCCTCGATCCCAGGACACTGAGATCATGACCTGAGCTGAAAGCAGAGGCATTAACCCACTGAGCCACCCAGGCGCCCTCAAGTGTTGATTTTTAATCAAGTTTCTAAGCAAGAATGGAACTGATCTTCTCTCAGCTGGTCCTTTATCTACTTGAGTCTAGGGAAAATGGGGCCCAGTTGTTAATTTTGACTTTTATTCAGAGACTCAGGACCATCAGTACCAAAAAAGAGTCCTCAACTAAGCTGTACTGACTACTGACCCAGAACAACTGGGAAATAATAAATGTGTTGCATTAAGACACTAAGATTGTGAAAATACTCTTCCAAAGCATTAGTAAGCTTACACTTTCTAGGTGTGAATTTTAGGTTGGCTACTATCTAGTTATATAGTTTTTATGTTAAAACTGTGAGATTTTATGTGTCCCAAATGAAAAGCTTATATTCTTTTTTTTAAAGATTATATTGATTTATTTGACACAGAGAGGGAGAGATCAGATCACAAGTAGGTAGAGAGGAGGAAGCAGGCTTCCCGCTGAGCAGAGAGCCCAATGTGATGAGGGCTCCATCCCAGGACCCTGAGATCATGACCTTCATTATTTATTGTGTAGAATAAATGAGTTAGGGTATATTGAATTGCATATTACATGTCATTTGGTAGACCCTAGATAAACATTAGCAAACTTTTCACTTCCACTCTTGTTAAATTCTTTATTAATATGTGTGACTTAAGAATGAATGTCCCCCAGATGAGTCTCATCTGAGAAAACCATATGGCTAATAAAAAACAGCATAATGGGCTTGATTTTGAAAATAACCTATATTCTGCATACTTTCCATATGATCTGGTATAAAACATTGGCAAAGAAGACTGTACACGGCTCACATTGAAATCTGACAACCAGATGTAAGATACATATTTCTAAAATTGTTAGAATATTTTAAAAGGTGTCAAGTTTTATTTTGCCTGAAGGTACCATAAGGCTGTTTTTTTTTTTAATTTTGGATTTTTAAAATTTTATATAATACTAGGCAAAAGGTCAATAAACCATGTGTATATATGCACACACACAAATACAGTCTCAAAATGAAAATCATGCATTCTTGAAACAAAAATAAGTGAATCAAGTTTTAATGAGTACATTTGTAGAAATTGTTCTTAGTGATATGCATAGCTAGGTAAGAAAACACGTCTGTTTTAATAGGTGGTGGTTTCTCAACTCACTGAATAGTTTACCTTTTTTCATATGTCAAGATATCCAGCATACCTGAGCTATATAGTGATGAGGCAAAGTGTTAAGTAATGATAAGGTAATAAGTAATTTTATTATAAGAATTTTTTATACACAAGTGCAGATGTTTTAAAAATTATTTTTTCTCAATTTATGTTTCAGGTTTGAAATAACACTATAATGTATTCCATAAGTTGTCATAGAATGTCATCTTCATATATATATATTTGATATATACATGGTATTGACTTTGGCTTAGTGTGTGTGTTTGGGGAGCGGGGGTTGCTTTCCTTTTTATTTAGAGCCAAAGGTTAAGAGGAATGGAAATATGTGAGCCTGTACTTAATTTTAACTGATAAAGATGAATTGGATGAGGAATAAATCAAGCTTACATACAAGAAAGATGAATTGTAAAGAAATTAGTAAAACATGAAATCGTATCTAATTCTAAATTTTCAAAAGTAATTCTTGTATGTAGTTATTAATGTGAATTGGAGATAACACTTTCCTTATGTTATTTTTTGGTCATATTAATGCAATTTTATTTTGAAAACTAGAGAAACTTCCAGGAGAGTTAGAACCAAATAACTTGAACATTGTGTTAATGTTAAAATTTGGAAACCATGAAAAAATTTGGTAACATCTTAACTATATGCCATTAATTTTTAAAATATCCTGTAATGACCAAATGCCTTAGTTTAAGGCTCACTACTCGTGATAAAAGTTGAAGGTCATTATAATTCTTTATATAGACGTTTGCAAATAAGTTACTAATGTTTTTAATAGTAAAGGATATTAGGAAGAGAAGAGGATACTCATTTTACTGGGCTTTTTTAATTCTGTCAGAGCATTTTTGACCTTTTAGTTACTGATTAATGTTCAATATGTTGATTTGACTGATTAGTTAAAGCAGTTGTCACTTAAAACAGTTTTCTGCTTTGTATTATTTCTGTTAACCACAAACAATTAAAACGTACCATTTAAAATATTATGTTGATGATTTTAACATTGACGATGAACATGATATATTTATAAATATATTAACCACTTAAGATGAGACAGTACGATGAAGAAGAGCTAGAATACTATTTTTAGCTCAGGAGGTGACATAAGCTAAGTCATGTAAAATCACTAGCTATCAGGTTGGTCTACTCTTTCAATATTTTCTCTGTCAAATTTATGTGACAGATACATAATTTTATGGATAAAATGCTATAAACATTTGTATCTGGCATGCTATGAAAACAACATAAATTTACCTCCCACTATTTTTAGTATACAGCATCACAGGAAACAGTGACTTAAATATGGATATTAATTCTATACATCACTAAAGCAGTGAAGCTTTCAATACATTTAAGATGCAAAATATCAGCAGACACCTATTCTGTCTCTTATTGGCATTCTTTCCTTTTCTAGAGCACTTTCAGACATCATAATAATAAATCTAGATTATCACAATATTGTTAGGCGGAACAGAGTTTATTTAAAAAATAATTCAGAAGGTGCAGTCTGTGAAATTTTATTGAGAAAATCTGTGTTCTTGCAAATTGCTATGCTTTTAGTCTTTATGTTCATTTATTTCCATAAGATATGTTTACATCCAGTAAAATAATTTCTTTATAATTTATTATAGCTACCTAGGATTAATTGGATTTCATCTATAAATCACTCTTCGTTATTTGCCACATACTAAGAACAAGACACTATGTTTGACTCTTGGATAGATTGCCACTGACATCAAGTGGCATATATTTTCACATAGAAACGAAACATGAAGTTCATAAAATCTAAAAGGAATGGTGTCGTAACTATCCTAAGTAGATGGGGTGTGTAATAGTGTAAGAAGAAAGAAGTTACTGTGCGTGTGATATGATCAAAGAGAAAATGGGTAGATTGTGAAGCAAACACTGCTTCTCTAGGAATTCTCTAGGGATGAGCATGTGAATAATTGTGATTAGATTCTTGCAGCAGATAAATATTTTCCTTTGGGTGGGGCGGGAAAAAAAATGGAAGGGTAGGTCAATAGAGATGAAGCTACATTTATTCCACATACGGAAAAGACTTTTTGCCTCAAATACTTCTCATTGTTACATAGAGGATATATGGTATTTGAAAAACTGTTAGAACGGTTTTGTGAAGTTAACATTAAAAGGCACAATTTGAAAAGGGCATGGAATTAAATGATGAGTTAATGCAGCTTCATGATGACAGATGGCGTGTGCATTCAGTACAGGCTTTAATGGCATCTAATAGCAGTCCACCACAACTAGAGTTTAAGTTGTCAGAACCTCACAGGAAAAACAGATGTTTTGTTGGTTTCATCATCCCAGCCTATTCTACATTTGGAACAGCTATAGCTAATGGCTTCTTATTCATGTTCTCTCTGTGACATCCAAATAGGATTTTTTTTGCTTATATAGCAAAGCACGTAGATGGAATGAAGAAAAATAGCATGAGTTGATCTGTTTCAGTCTTGTAACCAAAAAATACTTTGCTCTTAGATTTATTACAACCATAAATTCTGAAGTAGTAAGTATTGGCAGTATGCCCAATTAAATATTGGTTGTTTATGTAAAGTTGGAAATGAAAGATCTACGTATTTTATGTAATTTGTTCAAATAAATCATTATTTAAAGTAACTTTTGATAGTTGTTTTACATTTAACTACAGAAATACTTAGGAATTTCTATGTATCTTAACCTTGCATTCTATAGTTATAATAATATATATATTTGCAATATTATAATTTAGTCAAAGTATCAGTGTAGTAATGTGTATAGATATTAGAAAATTTCTGGGGTTCCTAGGTGGATCAGTTGGTTAAGCTTCTGACTTCAGCTCAGATCATGATCTAAGTGTCCTGGGATCCAGCCCAGCGGGGAGTCTGCTTGTCTCTCTGCCCCTCCCCCTGCTTGTTGTGTGCTCTCTCTCAAATAAATAAAAATCTTTAAAAAATTTTCCTAAGTACTACATAAATAAAGTTTTAGCATTGTGTAAATCAGTGGAGATAAAATAACATAGGTGGCAATAAAATATCACAATTGTGTGTAAAAGCAGTATGGAAGATCAGAAAGAGAGGAAGTCAAAATGAGTTGAAAGAGTATGCACAAGAATGAAGATTTCAAGACAAGATTTGGTTAGGTTGAAGAAGAGGGGAAAAGATATGTATTAGGATGGAAAATGTTTTTCATTCAAGAGGTATAGTAGGCAAAATGCATAGAGAACACAGGAAGAAGTTCTGGAATCACATTGCCTTAGTTCTTTAAGATTTTATTTATTTGTTTGAGGGAGTGTGAGCAAGCGCACAGAAGTAAGCAGAGCAGGAGCGAGAGGGAGACGCAGGCTCCCCACTGAGCAGAGAGCCCAATGTGGGGCTTGATCCCAGGACTCAGGGACACCCAGGTGCCCCATATTACCTTAGTTCAATACCAGTTCAGCAATGTATTTAGAGTCTGATATTGAGAAAATTACTTTATCCCTCTAAGTCCCCATATATTCATCTAAAAAATGGTGACTAGTGGTAAGACATTAGGTGAACTAGCTCCTCATGTATATATTGAGGTGAATAAAACATTGTTTTTGCCTTCAGGGAACTTAAAACAGAAACTGACAGAAGGGAGAGTTGTTGGTAGGAGGGTAGACACCAGCTTGTAAATGAATATAACTGAACATTCAGAACCACTTTCCCTCTAGGAATGCAAGGTGATCCTTTGAAAGAACTACAACACAAAACAAATTTAAGTTTCCCCAGAGTACTGCCTTATAGTCTAACAATAAGAGGCTGAGTGAGAGGCATTGAGAGGAAGAGGGTAGGGAGGGGAAGGGAGAGGGGTATGTGTGTCCTGGCACTTCTTACTAAAATGGAGAAGACCCTAAGATAGGGAGAAATGGGAGAAGGAAAAATAAGAGGGATTAATCTGAGAAGAACAACAGAATATTTGGCTGAACCCCAAGTTATAGAAATGGCCTAAGATTCTCTGGTAATTGATAAGTCTAATATTGAATTTTTAAATAGTTTGTTACTGATATGTAAATAGTTGTATTTTCCCCAACACACAAACTAACTTTTTTGACCTAAACAACACCTGGAACCAAAATTTTATAAGCATTTCCAGGAAAAATAAAAAAAAATATTTCCAGTGAATTTGTGCATTCTATGTTCTGCTTCTCTGAACCCACATTCTTGAATACAAATGGCAGTTACATTTGTTTATATGAATTTGAACTTGATATACAGCCTTTTTACTAGTTTCCTCATAATTCCAGTGACTTCAGTGGTATTTAATGTGTTTAACCTTACTGAAGTTTTACTGTCTTGAGGAAAAACCATACTTCAAGGTAAACTATCATCTGTTATTTCTAGGCGCTGTACCCTTTTTTACCCCATATTTGCCCACCTGACTTCTAGGTTATATATATTAATAAAATTATATTGATACTTTAAAATATTCTTGGGTTGCTATGTTGGCATTTAAGGAAGTCTTATTCTAATTGGTTTTTGGAGGCATTGAAGAAAGTTTTCATGAGCAAAATTCAGGGAACAAAAGGCATCACACAGAAAAATTTTAAAGACCTGGAGATCATTTTACTCCTTAAATGGAAAGTATACATTGGTGTGTAAATTTTATAGAAAATTTAGTAAAATAAATTCCTGAAATTTAGAATTTAAAAACTGCATTTCTATATAAGTGTTATTAAGACGTAATTTTCTTTTTTTTTTTTTAAAGATTTTATTTATTCATTTGACACAGAGAGAGAGATTACAAGTAGGCAGAGAGGCAGGCAGAGAGAGAGGAGAGAGGAGGAAGCAGGCTCCCCGCTGAGCAGAGAGCCCGATGTGGGCCTCGATCCCAGGACCCTGGGATCATGACCTGAGCCGAAGGCAGCGGCTTTAACCCACTGAGCCACCCAGGCGCCCATGACGTAATTTTCAAAAAGTTAAAAACGTGACTTTCATGTTTATAAAAAATTAGCAAAAGTCAAAGAATTTAGTCAAGTTATTAATGAGGGTAAAGTTCATTCAAAGCTTACTTGGTAAAGCTTATTTCAAGATCTTTTTGTCTAATAGGGTATGTATAGTTCACCAGAAAAGCAATTTTAAAATGTTTGCTGAATTATAGACAAAAATGGATTAATATTATAGAAGGCATTATAACTATAATCTCAGATATATTTTTCTCACTAAGAGAAATCTACATGTTAAGATGTAACTTTATGGATTCTGTTGGGTTACAACTTCAGGAGCTCCCAGGTGAACTCTGAAGCTGGCTCCCATTTGCAGAGGGTAAGGGGAGACTGAAGAAAGATGCTAAGCGCTCCAGATGCGTTTGGTGGCAGGTTAAACAAGGGGACTTACATAAAAGTTTGCCATGGTAGCTGTAAGTTGACTAGCTCTACACACCCGCCTGCAAAAATCTTAAAAGTTTTTATAGAGGCCTTAATGGAGTTTACTGATCTGTACAGACCAGATGGTTTCAACAACACCTTAATCTTTCAAGGCTGCATTTTTTTTTTAATAGGCTCCACACCCAACATGGGGCTGGAACTCATGACCCTGAAATCAAAAGTCTTACTCTGCCCCAAAAGGTGCATGTTTTCAAACAGCTCCCACTGTTGGAAGGTAGGAAAATGCTCATTCCAAGGACAGGGCAGGCAGTGAGGAGCCTCTGATTGCTCAGGTCCATTTCGAGGGTCAACCAGCAGTGCACCTCCTCTCAATTCATTACGGTCTCCAAAAGATTCTAAATTTTTAAGAGTGAACAGTGCAACACAGGTATATTTTACTGAACAACTTAATTCTTGTATGAACTCATTAAACAATGACTCTGTGTGACAATGAAGGACATGCTACTAGACTGCCTGTTTCTGAGTAATTTTTTAGTGTTGATGGTAAATGCAAGAGATGAGTGTAACTTACAACTCTTCTACTTTTTAACTATTCATGGGGTTTTATTTGCATTTACCAATATTACTCTGTTTTTTCCCCACTGCCATAATCTCTTGAATACAAAAATATAGCCTCAACAGAAGAGAAAAGAAATATTAAAGTCATAACTACATGGGCCTAAAGCATAGGACTTAATTCATACAAAATAATCCTGTAAATCAAATTAAAAAATTTTAATGTATTCAATTATTTTGAAATAGAGGGTTAAGATTTGGGTTTTCCAGTAATTCTAATTATATAAAATAAACAGTACCGGATTTCTGGGCAAAGGAACCCTCAAATTATTTCTGTTTATGTTTGAGTGCCTAATATTGCCAAACACTCAAGACATAACTCTTGAGAAGATGGCGTAATGTTGGGCATCTCTTTGAATCCAAGCCAGAATAGTGTGTATATATATTTATTTAGCAACACTTTTTTTCAGAAAGGGTATCTTTTATATTTCCTCAAAGCTTATAAAATAACTAGGGTAGTATAAATTAATGCTAGCAAATTATGTCACTGTGGGCATGGGAAACATATTCTTTGTTCAGACTTACTAGTACAAATAGGTAATGTTGCTGAATCAATTATTTTGATAAAATATTTTAAATTAAGGTAAAATTTCATTCAGTGAAATACTCAGATCTCAAGATACAATTTAGTGATTATTGGCAAATGCATCCACCCATGGAATTAGCACCTGAATCAAGATATAGCATTTGTCTCCTCAAATAGTATTCTAAACCACCTTTTTGACTCCATCTGTCATATGCAACCACTTCCTGATTTCCATAACCATAGATTAGTTTATCTTATTCTTGAACTCATGGACTTGTAGACTATGTACTTCTTATATTTGACTTCTTTCACCTATTTTTCAATTCATTCATATTATTGTATATGCCGTATACATATGTTACTGAGTTATGTTAACCGAGTTATGTTAACTGAGTTGTATTCCACGACATGGATATACCACAATTTGTATATGAATTCTCTTTTCATGGATGATTGAGTTGTTTCTGGTTTGGGTCTATTAGGAATGATGTTGTAATAAATATTACTGTAGAATTACTTTTATAAATAAATGTTATATTTTTCTTGAGTAAATACCTAGGAGTGGAATTGGTGGGTCATAGGATACAGCATATTTAGTATATAAGAACCTGCTAAGGTTAGTTGTGCTATTTTTTTACATCTGTATGCTTGCCAATATTTAATCCTGATGGTCATTTTATATTTTTATCTTTGTAATAGCAATATGAAGTGAAACCCAGCTTTGATTTTGATTTGCATTTCCCTGATTACCAATGATAGCACCTTTTCATGAGCTACTTGGCAATTTATATACCTTATTGGTGATGTTAAGAACATTTCAAGTTTCTTGCCCAGTTTATTGGGTTGCTACTGATATGTAGGACTTTATGTGCTCCATATACATACTGTTGTCAGGCTATAGATAGATGATAGGTAGAGAGATGGTAGATCAATATATAGAAATGACATTTTTTCTAAGTCTTAATTTTTTCCTTATCTTTATGATATTTTGATATGCAGAAGTACTTAATTTTGGTAAAGTGAAAATTATATGATTTTTCCATTTATGATTATTTTTCTATCTTAAGAAAAATTCGTATATCCCAAAGCAAAAAATATAATCTTTATACATCTCATGTTTTTCTAGAGAGGTACATGATTTTATCTAAATTACTCATTTTTTTCTTTTATCCAATATTGGTAAATTAGTTTGATGCTTAATTGTTACAGTAACCTTGGAATTATTCACATTATGTATGTTATACTTTTAATATATTACTGGATTTGTTTTTCCGATATAGGATGATTTTTATTTCTAACTTTAAAAACTATATTTGTTTATAGTTTCCTTGGTAGTATTTTTATCAGCTTATGATACCTATATTATGTTCTTCTCTTAAAGTGAATTGGAAAGGTTTTCTTCTTATAGGAATTCCTCTGTGGGAATTTTTAAACATTGGTACTATTTTTTACCTACATATGTACCAATGAAGCCATTTGAACTTCAAGTTTTCTTCTTGGAAATGATTTTAATTAGGTATTTAATTGAGTGCTATTTGTACTTCCTATTTACTTTCAAGTCATATTTGGTAAACTATATTATTTAAAGGGTTTTCTTATTTCATTCATCTAAATTGCCAAGTTTTTTGGATGAAGTTCTTAATATTCCTTATACCTTCAACATTCATAGAGTTTGTAGAAATATCCATTCCCGATGTTTGTAATTTATGTTCTCTGTCTTTCTCCTGTTTCCTTTATCAACTTTAAATAGATTTTGGGTTTGTAACATTTCTTTATGAATTTATTTTTATTATTCTCCCCCCCTTTTTTTTATTTACTTATTTGACAGAGGGAGAGAGATCACAGGAGGCAGAGAGGCAGGCAGAGAGAGTGGGGGAAGCAGGCTCCCCACTGAGCAGGGAGCCCGATGTGGGCCTCGATCCCAGGACCCTGAGATCATGACCTGAGCTGAAAGCAGAGGCTTTAACCCACTGAGCCACCCAGGCGCCCTATTCTCCCCTTTTACTATCCCATTGCTTCTTGTGTTTAATTTTCTCCCCCTCCCTTAGCTTCTTAAATAGTTATTTTGGTCTTTCTTTCAAATCTTTTATTATATAAGCAAAAGTAACTGATGTGTTATATTTTCATTATTCTGTTCAAAATATTTTCTAATTTCTTTCACTGTCTCATCTTTGACCTACAGGTTATTTAAATATGTTTTTTTCCATTCCAAAATATTTGAAATTTGCCTAGAATCCCATTTTTACTTTTATTTTATTTTTTAAAGATTTTTATTTTATTTTATTTATTTGACACAGAGAGAGATTACAAGTAGGGAGAGAGGCAGACAGAGAGAGAGGAGGAAGCAAGCTCCCTACTGAGCAGGGAGCCCCATGCGGGTGTCTATCCCAGGACCCTGAGATCATGACCTGAGCCTAAGGCAGAGGCTTTAACCCACTGAGCCACCTAGATGCCCCCCATTTTTATTTCTAATTGATTGTATTTGTGTCACAGAATATACTCAAGTTTTTAAATCCTTTGATATTGATCAAGACTTATTTTATCGCCCCCAACATATGGCCTCTCATCTGTTGGGGACATCGTTTTCCATAAAAGTTAACTAGCACATATTGGTTGAGAGCATTCTTTAAATTTTCTGTATACCTACTGATTGATATGTCTACTTGTTGGTGACATTTCTTTAGATTGGAGTATCCATTCAATTTCTATCCAATATGTTTAATCAATATATTTGAGTAAATATACCATGTTAATTTATTCTTCTTTGTATCTGGTCTATATTCTTTTTTTAGTATTACCCTGCCACCTTTCGATGTTTGAGTATTTCTTATTCTATTTTCCCCTTGATTTAATTTGTTATAGATTGGGTTCTTTTAGAATCATTCTAAGATAAATTAATATTTTATATGAGAGGTTATATAAGAAAACCAATAGACTGTGGAAAAATAACACAGGAAAAGAAGAAAGTCAACATAGGTCAGTTACTGTTGAGTGTGGTAGTCCTGAGAGCTAATGGGTCTTAGTTCTAGTAGGGGCCTCTTGGAAATCCCGTAGAAAAATGGGTTTTACCACCCCAAAGGCAAGAAAACTGGTTTATTTATTGATTGTCCCATTTATTGTTGATGAGTAGGGTTCTTTAGTCAGAGAGAGACTCAGGTGGAGATTTAAATAAGAAACCACTAGTGTGAAAAGAAGTGTTGATTTCTGGGGGAATAGGATACCAACTGATGAGTTATACATTCTCTGTTCACAAGTTACCCTAAAAATTATAGATAATTTACCAGAGTCCAAAGTTAATATTTATATCCTCTAAAGAATATGCAATTAATTGCCCTTGAAAATTTTAACTCCACATATTGTTTGAAATTATATTATTGTTGTCATATATCTAATTTTAACATAAGTAGACATTATTACTCTTTATAGTCAATGTGTATTTGTTTCATATTTATTACCTTCTAAATTCTTGAATCTTATCTTTTATCTTAATTTACCATACTGGATCAATTCTTTTCAGTATATGCTTTTTAATTTTCTTTTAGTGTAATCTGGTGATGAAATTGTTAACTTTCAGTTTATTTCTTTTGTGATTGTGCCTTAAAAGACATTTTCAAAAGTAATAGAATTCTAGGTTCCTGTTATTTTCTTTTAGCATATTGAGGGTATCCTTCTACTTTCTTTTTATTGTTGAGATGGAGAATTCATTGTTACACTAATTAACTCTCCTTTGAAGACAATCTGTTTTTCCTCTAGTTGATTTTAAGATTTTTTTCTTTTGCTGTAGAATAGTTTCACTATGACTAATTTAGAAGTTTTTATCCTAGTCTTAGGTGGTGGTTTCCTACCCTGCTAGAGATCATTAGAGCTTCATGTTTCTATGAATTGTATGTCAACAGTTCTCAAAACCTTTTTTAGCTAGTATCTTTTCAAGTATTTCCTTTGTCCAGCTCTCTTACACTAACAGGACATTCAAGCTCTGAGGTCTCTAAATACTTCCAAAGTTACACATCCTATTGTTTTTTGATCTCTCCAACACAGATAACCAGATTAATCATGATTGATTTAAACTGCCTTCTTGTGTATTTACTGACAGTGCTTATTTTCTTTACATAGTTTGTTTTCTCTACCTAAAATGATTGAAATATTATTCTTTATAAGTAGAAGACCAACAGGGATAAAGTTTGCTGATTCCTCCCCTCTGTGCACAGGTTTTATCCTATTATAGCATTTATAATTTTTGTTATGATAATGATTAAAACATCAAAATTCTTCTCTAGATATATGCAAAATGGCATTAGGGAAAATATCTGTCTTTGCCTTTTCCTCAGTAATTTCATAATGCCCTTATAATAGACAAGCAATCAAGAACCATTGCAGTAAACTTAATTGATAATGCTTTTTCAGCAAGCAGGTAGTATAATTAAATATTCTTGTAGTTCCAACTTAAATTTGTGGAGAAAATAGGTGTTTATAATGCCGTTTTAAAAAGATTTATTTATTTTAGAGCAACCATGAGTGGGATGGGGGGCAGAGGGGGAAAGAGAATATCTCAAACAGACTCCCCACTGAGCATGGAGTCCCATGCAGTGCTCAATCTCAGGACCCTGAATTCATAACCCAAGCAGAAATCAAGAGTCAGATGCTTAACTGACTGAGCTACCCAGGTGCACCTACAATGCCTTTTTTTATCTTTGTTTTCTTTACTCATCTTCCATGTTCAATCCAGTGTGAACACTGACTCACAGAAATACTGAAACAAGGGGTAGGTGGAATTATATCCTATGTGAATTTTATAGGCACCCTTTGAATGAACATGGAAATCTCTTTAAGAACAGCTTCTCTTCCTCTGCAGTTTAACATCAAAAACTGGAAGATACACAGGGATATTGGATATGTATATAGTTAAAATCTATCAAAAATTTCAGTTCTTAATGAGCCAAAAATGTATGCTAGGAAGATAAAATATATAGTAAAATCCACTTTAAATTTCATAATCCATCTTGTTTCCTGCCTCCCTAGACCTTTTCTTCTGAAAGCTATGATCATGTGGTTCATCCACACCCTCCAAGCTTAATCAGGTCACTGGAATTGAAAACAGTCTTGCCTTTACCAGATACCAGTTCTTAAGGGAGTTTTTCTAATCCTCTACCCAGGATAGTTCTGTTGTTAACTTGATCTGCCCTTCTGTCCTTCTACAAAGAGACTTCTGCTTTATTCCAAAGGCCAGAATTTATCCCATATTTCTCTCCCAGTTTTATTCCTTGATGCCTGAATGCCTTTTCTGATTATCAGCTTAGTGCACAGGTTCCTATAGGTCTGCAGGCATTTTGGTTTTGTTATTCCTGGTTATACAGCTGACTAGCTTAAAACAGACATTTAAATAGTTGAATTTAATTTTTCAGAACCGATAGGTGTATTACTTATCACTTAGTAAATGGTGTAAGAAATGTTGTTTTTCAAATTTTTCTATGCTCAGTCCTTGATTTTTCAGGATAGACATTTCTGATGCCTAATGGGGGTCTGGTTCTTTATATTTTGCTATGCCTGGGTTTCTTATTTCTTGGCTCTGATCTTTTGCCTATTGTGAATCCTAGTTAATTATTTCTAGACCTTCCTGACAACTACTTATTTATCACTCATTGCCATGGTTTCCAGATTCAGAATCCAGGATAATTTCCCCCATCTATTGGACTCTCACTTGGAATTGGATTTGCTTGTTCCCTGTCCAGATGCTGCCACACGGTGCTTGAAACACCCAAACAGGCTTTTATATAGAGTCAAATTCTAGCATTTTCTGGTCAACCTCATTATTTTGCAGGTAATTTTTAAATGAATATCTTTGTCTTGAGATAGAATATAAATTTGATAGAAAATCAGGACTTTTATTGAAACAAAATTTCTTATTTTGTGTCTGAGAATACTTTATTTTTTTTACTCTAATGGCAGGTGTGAGACTTCAGTGAAATCTAGTTCTAACTTAAGTTATAACTGAAACACTCAAATTAGAAAAATATTTTAAAGCCTTTAATTTCTTTAGTCTCACTGACCCAGCCAACATGCTAGCTCCAGAAACAGACTTTTTAATCCAGAACAAATGATTTATAGGAGAATGCTTATAATTCTTAAAAACCATTTTAGTATTATTTTACAAAGTATTATTTTTATTAGTCCAAATATTTTTTCTGATAGAAATTAAAATGTACACATAATTCTGAGTAATTGAATATGTAATCCAATGTCTAGGATTGAAATATTTTATATATTTATATACACCCACACACAATTTATATCACTACCAGTGACTTACTGATCTTCACAAAGTAAGGTAGGGGAAACAAAAACTTGATACAGACTCTAAGATCTTTAAAACTGGTATTTGGAATTGACCTTAACTGATTTATTCATAACAGTTTACTGTACTGTGTTCCTCCTCTAAAATTTGCTAGTTAAATTCCAAGTCAACATCTATTATACAACCTCATGGTTTCAGAATAGTATCAATTAAGTCATGGTAAATTGGAAGCAGATATTCAAAAACTTCTGATTTATTGATTGATATTTTCTTATCTCCTTAAACTTTTTAGGACTAGAAATTAGATTTCAGAAATTTATTGAGATCACTAACCCACCATGATATTACTTTTAATTAATAGCCACTCATTGGGTGATTTTTTCAAAGGAAAGTTTCACATTAAAAGACAACAACTCAAAGTTTCTCAGTCCATAGATCATTCCCAGGAATAAATACTTTGAGGAGGGAGACTTGCTTCCTCTTCAATTCCTAATTTTTGACTTAGGAACAAAAACTTCACAAGCCAGCATTGATTTGAATGAGTTAATTTTTCCCCAGAGCTGCTCATTTACTGCTAGTGATCTTATCCCTGGAAAGAAAATTAAAAACAACCATCTTGCACTTCACAGTTTCCTAAGATAGAAAAAAAATTAAGGAATTATATTTAGTAACTAATTGTTTTAAGAGAATAATGGCAAAGAACCTGTTCAAGTGTAATAGATAACATGTAAGTTTAATTAGTTTCAGAAACAGAAAACAGTTCTTTCATGAAGTCACAAAGAGTGAAAAATAAGATGACCAGATCAAGTTCTGTACATGGACTTGATTTGGTAGGGAAACAAATATTTAACAGTAAGGTATCATAACTGAAAGCATCATGGAGGAATAAAATTAGGATATTATAACCTTCAAACTGTTATCATAAATCTTTCATCTGAGCAACAGGATATGAAGAGACCCTGGTTTTTAAGCATATTATTAAATGCATGTTTGAATAAATGAATGGAAAAAGAACTATGTAGCAATGATTTTGCACCGATGTTCAATACATGCTGAATGATTCTCTCTTGGTACTCTCCATGATACTCTCTTGATTTTTACTTTCTTGATAAATCTCAGGAGTGTAGCCCTAGAAAATATTGGCTCTAGTGTAAATCCAGGAGATTTTCCATACTCACAGGTCCTTGAACATTTTGGGTGGGTTTAGAAACCTTGAGGAATTGGTATCTTACATAGCAAGTACACCTAACAATACTTTTCATAAAGCTAAAATAGCATAATCCCCCACAACATCTCAATTTTTGATCTGGATTATTTAGTGATAAACTTTTAAGACCAAGTTACCCATTCTCCAAGGACCAGAGAGATACATGTTTTTTTCCCTTCTTGCCGCATTTAGTTCTGTTATACTATCAATATCTCAGTCACCCCAAAAATTTAAGGATTGACTCTAGTTCCCAAAAGAGGAAGAAACTTTAATTTCTTATGATGCTACAGACTTTCTGAATACAGTTATTATACTAGTAACTAGAGAATTACATGGATATACTGATCTAGATTTTGGCAAGGTATTTGACAGTTTTTCCTGATCTCTTTGGGATAAAGACAGGATGATAATGGAGTCAGGTGCTTGTGTAAGTGAATTGCTATTCCCAAGATGTGTGAATCAGCATATGTGTTTTATTCTGGTAAGAGCACTCACCAGTAAATTGCTAACTTGCTTAGTAATTTATTTTTTAAAGCAATAGCTTAAAAAATTGAAGTGCTAATCAATTATTTGGAGGGTTAATAAACACTTCAGAAGATGAAGTTAAGATCTGAGATGATCTCTGATTGGCAATTACATTACTGCTTGATCTGTATTAAAATGAAATTTCATGAAACATAGCTCTTAGGCTTTAAAATGAAAAATAAAAATATCAATTGGGGAAATACTAGTTAGGGAATTAAGGACTTTGAGGATTTTGTACAGTGTCGTAAACACAACACAAGCACAAGAGAGATGTTCTTGAAGTTGGAACTAACACTCTAACATGGACGGCTCTCTGGTTTGTGTGACCCCATAGTTTGTGGAAATTTTATGTTTCTCAGCCTTCTCTGAGGTTCCCCTTCAAGGGTTATTAACCTAGATCTTTACCTGAGGCCCACTTTTATAAGTTCTTAAATGAGAACTGGGTTTTTAATTTTTTATATGTTTAAGCTCGTAAGGATCTGTGATATTTCTCTGTGGCTGGGACTTTTTTTTATTGAAGATTTTTATTGGAAATGTTTTATATATTCTTTTTACTGAGTACATGCAATGTTACTTTTGTTTTATTTATCTTTCTATATTTTAGCTTTCATGTTTAAATGAAGTTTAGGGTACGGTAGATGAAAAGAAGTTATGAGAAAGTCCAAAGTCAAGACAGGCTGGATGCCACCTTTTTATAGGTTACATCTCTAAAAAAATTTTCATTTATTTCTAAGATTAAAAAAAAATTCTTTGATAAATCCTTGCATTCTAAGGTCATTCTGTGAAAACAGGGAGTTTTCGCTGCTTATCAGGCACTGTGTAAAGACGCGAGTGGTGTCCTTCCCCAGTGGCCCCCTTATCTGAAATACGCACCCCCCCCAACGTCATTCTCTGAATTCTCCATCTTCCTGCCTTTTATTCCTTCCTGAGAGTCTATGTTGGTTCATAATTCTATATGCTAAATTCCACGAAGGCACGACTTTGTCGTGTTGTCTCCTGTAGTCTCAGTGCTGAGACCAATGCAAAGGGGGAAATAGTAACTCTATGCTAAAATATCCCAAACTGAGAGATGCAGGGCTACATATCACAAACCATGAGGAAGATTTTGAGATTTAAGTGGGCTGAAAGTTCAATACCATTTAATGGTGGTGTGGTGGGTCTACCAAAAAGCCTAGTATAGTTGTTGTCCACATAAATACATGTATGGTGTTGATCACAAAGCATGCTGTGTATATGTTCCTATATGTGCTGGTCAGTCATCGTCTGTAGCGTTGGGTAGAAAATTGGAACCTATGCTTTGAATACAGGTCAACAGATACCTATTCACTATTCAAGTTAATTACACGGTGTTCATTTCATCTAGGAACTGATAAACTAGCGTCATATACTGAAGAATGAAGACATGACAATTTAGCAACCAGAAAGCAGCTTTAATCTACAGAAGGTGGAAAAAGTGTTTAAGCTGTGTTAAATGAATGTGATGTCTCACGAATTATGTAAATCAAAATTCATATGATTATCCATATAGAATGTTTATTAGTGATGTTACAGAGGACAATGAATATACAGAGCAGTTGATGTATGAATTTTAAATAATCTTTTAAATTCTTTCGTGTTCCAGAATTCTTCTGCAAAAAAATATAAGAAGAAAATGATGTAGGATTGAGGAAATGAAAGTGAATAAGGAATTTAAAGGCATTACAGAGCAAAGTGGACTTCTGCTTGCCCTGAAAATAGGAAGAATTGAAATAGGAAGGGGAGAAAAGGTGGCATTCTGTGAAGGCAAGGCTGCGTAGACCAGGGTATAGGGACAGAGGGGTGTAAAGGAAGAGGCTAGAGAAAGAAGCAGTAAACCCTAAAGATGATTTTGAAATTTATTTCAATATTTACTGCAAACAAAAATGGATAATTGTTTTTGTATATAACAAAACAAAAACAATGATTAATATCTTGTACATTTTGATGTTCTAAATTTATCTTTCCTATATATCCATCCACGTGTTTTTTTTCTAATTTTTCCAACATTCAGGAATATATTGTTTCTCATAAATGAGAATGGGAGTTTGTGTCTCCAATACAATAGCAGATTGGTTTATTTGGTCAAAATCCAGTAAAGTGGATAATACAAGACTGCCTCTCCCACTTAACTAGCCTATTAATAGTTCTAAACATGTTAATATCTAGAAGTCTTAAAATATTTCAATACAAGAGTATTTTATTTCTAACGGTGTAGCATTAAAAACACATCTATAACAGGATATGTACTTACAATATCTGTTGTCTTTCTCCAATTTCCTTTAATTTTTGTCCCACTTTGACATTCTAATAATGAGACTATATAATATTGTTTGTACATGGCCCACTATAGCACAAGCTAATAAATAGCATCTTAACAGAGAAATAATTTGATTATTTGACAATTTTGAATAAGTGCCTAATCTTAGGAGGGGGCAGGAAGTCATTGTATACATTTAAGAACATTTTTTTTTTTTAAGATTTTATTTATTTATTTGACACAGAGAGAGAGAGATCAGATCACAGCTAGGCAGAGAGGCAGGCAAAGAGAGAGGAGGAAGCAGGCTCCCTGCCGAGCAGAGAGCCCAATGTGGGCCTCGATCCCAGGACCCTGGGATCATGACCTGAGCCGAAGGCAGCGGCTTTAACCCACTGAGCCACCCAGGTGCCCCCATTTAAGAACATTTGATGAAGGTCTTTGAGATTTAGTACCACATGGGGAAAAAGAAAGATGAGCATATTTGCTTTATTTAAAATCGTGTATACAGTACTCTGAGTGTTAAGATAGATGAGGTTGGAAGATATGTGTTATTCTTGTCTCCAGGGAAATTGCTTCACTTATAAGATGTATTGGTGCTTTTTACTTTTTTTTTTTTACTTTATTCCAACTCTCACAATCAAATATAATTGGATTTTAGACCCTGAAGCAAAATAGAAGTTTTGTGTTGTCATTTATACTAAAACTTTATCATATTTAAAAGAGTAAAACCTCTAGCAAAACCCTTAGAAACCTCAAAGAGAAAAATATAAATATTTGTCCCAAAAGAAGAGTTTCAGACAAGGTATTTGATTATTAAAGTTTTGGAATATGCATTAATTAACATAATTTTGGAGCTTGCAAATGGTCTGCTTTGAAAACAGTTTAGACCTGCATTAGCATAATTTCATCATGCTTAGAGAAATAGTTTTCAGTTACTTGAGAAAATAATTTGAGAACTAATGGTATAGATTTTAGTCATGTTATTACCAATAGTAAAAAACTAAAAATCTAAGTATTAGGAATTATAAACAAAGATAAGATTTTCCACATGCATATTTCAAGGAATGAGGACTAGTCTTTGATTCAACACATTTATTGATCTTCAGCTATGTGTAAGGCACTGACCTAGTCAATGGGGATGGAGTAGCACATATTTCCTACAGGTACAGCTCTGCATTCATCTTAGTTCCAGGTGCTTGTATATGCCCATTTACATCTCCACTAGGATGTTTAATAGACATTTCAAACATGATGTATACTAAACATAATTCTTGAATTTTTCCCCAAAGGGGATACTAAAATTCAGAGTTGCTCCAGCCTAAAAATTGAACATTTATTATTTATTTGCCTCCTTTATTTATTCCCATACAATCTACCAGTAAGTACTATAGACTCTATTTCTAAAATGCATCTCAAATTTATACATTTTTCTTAGTTTCCTTTACTACCACCTTAATCCTCAAAACTGGCATCGATACCTACGAGAGTTGGCTCCTAGTCACCTTCTGGCTACCACTTCTGTTCTACTGCAATTCGTTTTCTATGGGACACACTGAATGAACTTTTAAAATATCCAAATTTGTCACTTTCCTGCCTAAACCCTTTACTGCTTTCCTGTTGGTCATGAAGGCCTTTTCACACTCCAATTCCTTTGGTTCCTAGACCTATGTTACCCTGTCCTGCAGTTCTATTTTGTTCTTGCTTTATCCTTGGTATGAAATGACATTTACACATCTCTCCTTGGCTGTCTGATTTACGTCTTTCAAGTCTTGATTTTAAACGTATTTCTTAAAGTAGCAAAGAGGCTCTTCCTTACCCTGCTATCTAACACAGCTTCTGATAGCCCAGCCTCATTTTAACATAGCATTCTATTTAATTTTTTCACGGTAATTATTACCATTTAAACCTGTATTAAAAAATGCTTTACTTGCCCTTTTTTTTTTTCACCTTTTCTCTGACTGAATTATAAGCCCCTGAAGAGTGTGGGCTTTGTCAGCTCTTACACTACTTTATCTGTACAATGAACTATATCACAGTGTAGGAATTCACTAAATACTTGTTGAATGAATAAATATATATGAAAATCCTAAGGGATAGGAAAGTTGTTTTTCTTTACATTGTTATCTTTTGGTTTCTTTCAACCAATATGTTAAGTATTATACTCTAGTGAATATTTCAGATGTGATTGAATAATAAAAAGGAGATAAGCATGTTTATGCCAATGGATAGTACTTTCTAGGAGGTAGAGATAGAATAAACAAGGTAAATTAGCAAAAGATATGCTATAGTAGATAGTGATAGGTGTTAAGAAAAGTCAAAGAGAGATTCAAAAAGAGTATTGTTGTAGGATAGCAATTTATTAAAAAGTGACCTGGGAAAGATTTCATAAGGAAGGGATACTTGAGTGCACACTTGAAGTAGGGGAGTAAGATGAGAGAACATGTTAGTGTTTTCAAGCAAAAAACAAGTGACAAGGCCTTGAGGCGGAAGTGTACTTGGCACGTTTGAGGAAGGGCCTGGAAGCTAGCCAGGATGGCTGCAACCTAGAGGGAGCAGGGTTTAGTGGATGGAGATGAGGTCTTTCTTTTATTTTTATTTTTTATTAACACATAATGTATTATTTGTTTCAGGGGTACAGGACTGTGAATTATCAGTCTTATACAATTTACAGCACTCACCACAGCACATATCCTCCCCAATGTCCATAACCCAGCCACGCTATTCCACCCTCCTCCTCCTGCCCCTCCCCCAGCAACCCTCAATTTGTTTCCTGAGATTAAAGGTCTCTTATGGTTTGTCTCCCTCCCCTGTCCCATCTTGTTTTATCTTTTCCTCCCTTTACCCCACAACCCCCCGCCCTGCTTTTCAAATTCCTCATATCAGAGAGATCATATGATAATTGTCTTTCTTTGATTGACTTATTTTGCTTAGCATAATACCCTCTAATTCCATCCTCATCATTGCAAATGGCAAGATTTTGGGTTTTTGATGGCTGCATAGTATTCCATTGTATATATCTACACACACACACACACACACATATATACACATACACACACACACACACACACACACACACACACACACACACACCACATCTACTTTTTCCATTCATCTGTTGATGGACATCTGGTCTCTTTCCATAGTTTGGCTATTGTGGATATGGTGCTATAAACATTCAGGTGCACGTGGCCCTTTGGAGCACTACATTTGTATCTTTAGGGTAAATACCCAGTAGTGCAATTTCTGGGTCGTAGGGTAGCTCTATTTTCAGCTTTTTGAGGGATCTCCATACTGTTTTCCAGAGTGGCTGCACCAGTTTGCATTCCCACCAACAGTGTAGGAGTGCTCCCCTTTCTCTACATCCTCGCCAACACCTGTCGGCGGTGGTTTCCTGACTTTTTAATTTTAGCCATTCTGACTGGTGTGAAGTAGTATCTCATTGTGGTTTTGATTTGTATTTCCCTGATGCCGAGTAATGTTGAGCACTTTTTCGTGTGTTGGCCATTTGTATGTCTTCTTTGCATAAATGTCTGTTCATGTCTTCTGTCCATTTCTTGATTGGATTATTTGTTCTTTGGGTGTTGAGTTTGATAAATTCTTTATGGAATTTGTATACTAGCCATTTATCTGATATGCCATTTGCAAATATCTTCTCCCATTCTGTTGGTTGTCTTTTGGTTTTATTGACTGTTTCCTTTGCTGTGCAAAAGCTTTTTATCTTGACTTAGAGGAAAAGGATGTAAAAGATTAAGATAATTAGACTAGTAAGAATTTTTCTTTTACTATTCATGAGCTGTGAAGCCAGTGAAAACTTGGGAGTAGAGAAGTGATACAATCTAACTTTGTATTTTCACAACTCTAACAACTGAGTAGAAAAGAGAATAAAGGATTATAAAAGCAACTGTTGGAAGATGATCAAGAGGTGGCTATTTTAACAATTCAAGATCTATGCTGGTAACTAGGAGCACAGAGGTAGCAGTGGATGAAACGAGAACTTCTCTTGTTTTGGATGCATTCTGAAGATAGAACTAGCAGGATTACCCAGTAGATTAGATGTAAGGTTTGAAAGAAAAATGAAAAGTAAAAGTGAACCCAAGATTTTAATCATGAGCAACTGGAAGAATTTTCACTAATGACAATGGGATAATTGTAACAAAAACAAAAATCTGTTCTTTACTCCCCTCATCTCCTTGTGACAATTTTAAATATGAGATGCCAAATATACATTGGAGTGGTAATGTAGGCACCGGAATATGAGTCTGTGTTTCATCGGATTCCAGATTAGATGTACAAATTTAATTCATCAGCATATTTAGGGCATTTAATGTAACGAGACTGAATGAACTGACTTAGAAAGTGATGATAAATAGTAAAAGAGAAAAGGTATGAAGGCTGAGCCTTGGAGCAGTCAAAATTCTATGGAGGGGAAGTAGCAAATGAGATGCTGGAAGAGTGGACAAGGAGGAGGGAACTGAGTCTTCACTCTGAAAAGAATGTGGTAGCCTCAAAGATAAAGGGAGAAAATAATCCCAAGAGAGGAGACTGATCAGCTGCATCAATGCAGCACATAACTCAGGTTTAATGAGGACTGATGACTGAGCATTATATTTAGGAGAAGCGTAGATTCCCATTTGTTATTGACAGATCTACATATTTATTTCCTTGAGACTGGCGGAGAATGCAAATAGAAACAAGGCATGGATAATGCAATCAAATATCCTTGATTGAAGGATATTCCACTCCTGGCTGGAAGGTAATATTTCTCAAAAAAGCACACTAGTTGAAGAAGTACCTCCATGGAGTAAAGAAAAACAGGGCACTGGCATACCCAGTCACACGAATTAGTTCTAATGATTAATGTGGGGATACATCTTCAGCCAGCTCTTCCTCATATCTTGCTATCTAGGAGTTTATTCATGGCCATAATATATACTAGAGGACAACCAGGAAGAATCCTGCAAGGTTTAAAGAAAATTTGTGATTTAAATATGTGTGTGTGTGTGTGTGTGTGTGTGTAAGCACTGACTTTCCCAAATGATTGAATTAGATTCACATAAAATGCTTCTACTACAGGTTAATTAGGGATTTTAGATTTTTTGAGGATTCTAATATGATAGGTTACCAAAAATATTTTTTTAAATATGCAGTAATACATGATGGTTCATGGTTCAGGCTTTAGAATCAGAGGAATAGGGTGAAATATCACAATCATCATTTGCTACCTCCTATGATTAATTACTTGATCTCCTATAGTTATTTCTAAATCTAAAGAATACCTACATCCTAGGGTAGTTTTGAAGTAGAAATGAAATATCATGTATAAAACACCACAGTGCCAATTTCTCGTTAAGTGCTAAGCAAATATTAGATAAAATATTTTATAATGAATCTATATCCTCTTTAAATTTATTCTTTGTTGTTCTAAGAACCAGTATTCTGCTTTGGATGTCTTGAACTGTTACTATTTTGTTACTTTAAAATTTCATATATTTTATAGCAGGGACTAAAATTCTGTCAAATTATTTATGTGGAAGTTAAAATCTAGGTTTAAAACATTTTTAAAATCATTTACTCAGGGTGCCTGGGTGGCTCAGTGGGTTAAGTCTCTGCCTTTGGCTCAGGTCATGATCTCAGGGTCCTTGAATCAAGCCCCACATTGGGCTCTCTGCTCAGCAGGGAGCCTGCTTCCCCCTCTCCCTCTGCTTACCTCTCTGCCTGCTTGTGATATCTGTCTCTCTGTGTCAAATAAATAAAATCTTAAAAAAATTAAAAAAAAATCATTTACTCATCAGGACATAAAGTCAGTATAAACTATCTTGCTACTTTTAATACTTTGACAATTTTACATTTTGTCTTTAAAAATGTATATTTGGTAAAACCTAAATAGAATAAATAGTGAAAGAATTGAGTTTTATACACAAGCTTTGTCAAAGACTACCAAATCACTGTAAATTCTGTGAGATTTTCAGCATGCTATGATTTTAGCTAGGTCAGAAACACAATATGAATTTCACAGGGCCTCATAACATGTTTTTTTCTGTTTATGCTATTAAAAGCATCTTACACTGCAATTCTTAATGGCAGTATTAAACTAGATTGTAAATTAATGCTAGGCTTGTGCAAGACAGTTACCCACTTTATTTTCCATCAATAGAGCCTATGCTTCCAAAACAGTGTATACTGGCTAGACTAAGAAAACAGGAAGTATGATATGGTCTTCACCTCTGTTCTTGTGGAAGCCATGAAGCTTTGAAAATACTCTGAAATGATTCAAGGATTTCCTTTTGTGTTTTTATGAATAGAGGTTAGAATTTAAACATCTAGCAGGATACCAATACCAAAAAGAATAATTTGTTACATAGACATGAGAAATAAGAATATAATTTATTATATAATTTTATATTTATATATAGCCATGTATTAAAAACCAAGAAGTTATTATGAATTACTTTCTATTGAAATTTTTGTTTTGATAATCTATGCTATATTACATGCTTAACTGATTATATGATATATCTTAATATAACTTCTTTTTCAACAGTCTAAATTTATACTGATGTTGAACTAAATTAGAAGTTTACCTTATGTTTCTTCTCAAGTCTTTATTGCTGGGGAGCCCATTCTATGTTTACTTTGAAAACATTGTGTGTGTGTGCATGTTTGTGTGTGTGTGCATGTGTGCATGTTTGTGTGTGTGTGTGAGAGAGAGAGAGAGAGAGAGAGAGAGAAAGAGAGAGGAAAGCAGGAAGAATTTTTTTAAGACTCAAAGTAGTTTTAAAAGATTCATGTGAGAGCCCAATTCTTATTTATATATTTTCAGTTTAATTAACACCGCTTGGATTCATTCTGCATTTCTTCTTAGAGTTGAAGTTGTATGTGAAAGCACAGAAAAATATTCTCAATATTCACTAAGTTTTTTGTAAAGGGAAAGGTTTAGTATGTTAGGCAGAATTTTAAATGACCCCTAAGATTCCTGCTCCATAGTATGCAGGACCTGTATAATCCCTTTTCCTTTAGTGTTGGTGGGACTTACATGAATATGATGGATTTCACTCCCATGGTCAGGTTATATTACATGCCAAAGAGCAAGGAGTTTTTTCAGATATAATTAAGGTCATTAACCCATGACATGGCATTAATCCTAAGAGAGATCACCCTTTGGGTCCCTGGTCTTATTAGGTGGACTCTTTAAAAGGGAGTCTGGAGGTAAGAGACAACAGGTGTCTTTAGTGTAATCTAGGAGATTGTGATTCATAACAGACCACATGTTGATAAGCAAGGGAGTATCTTGGAATACATTTACAAAATTAAATTTTTTTTTACTTTGATAACTTTTTGTACTTATTGCCTTGTTCTATTAGCATATTTGTTATACATCTCTTTCTCTAATCCCTGTGCTTTCTGCTTTTAGTCATCTTTAATCTATTTTACAAAGAGCTTAGATATCTTTCAGTCATTCTTAGTCTGTAATTTAATTTGTTTTTATAGTGGAAATTTTCATGAGTTTTAGCACCATTCCTATACAGGTAGATTCAATCCTTTTATTTTCTTGTTTTTAACACATTTTCTCATTGTCCATACTCGATCATTTATTCTTCAGTATAACTTATTTTATATCTTTAATAATTTTTTTAAAATAATAAACTATATATATTTAATCTTAATTTTTAGTTTTAACTTTATTTTCATTTAAAAATTCCCTACCTTTTTCTTATAATTAATATTTAAGTTTACATTTCTTATTTTAAATCTTCTGTTAACTTTTTTGTGTGTGTCACTTAATCTCCCCCTTCCACCCTTTATGACCTCTCTCAGTAAGTTTAGCTATAAAGTTTTGAATACTGGTAGGAGAAATTTACTCTTGCTGCTGCAGATGTTTTTGCAACCACTACTTCCTGTCCCCCAGTGGGTTTATTATATAGATACTAGTTTTGTTCTCTTAAACTCCAGGAGACTTGGGCTGTCAGATCAATATGGTAACTACACTCAGTTAAAATATATTTTGTTAATTCCCAGTTGATTACTGAAATGACATTGCTTTCCAATATTCCAAACCATTATTACTTAAGATGCGGATCTTCTCTTTTTGGAATATATGGTATGGATCACATAGCTTGGAATTTCAGGAAGTCATATCTAAAAGTCAAGAAAGTAAAGGAGGGGAGTAGACCAGGCACTCCCAGGGAGGGGCCTATCAGGCAACAGTCTTAGAATGAAAGTTGAGAAACCAAATCCTATCAAATCCACTAGCTGTTTATGGAAGAAGCCACAGTAGAACTCTTGGTTAGGTTCTTGAACTTCATGCAAATGAACTCCTTCCCATATAATGTGTGTATTTCTAACTTACTCCCTTTTTTCAGAGTCAGGAGAGATCATTTGGTTGAGGGGATACTATCCACATATTTCTCACAATGGTAGTGAAAGAAAAGCTTCTCAAGATAGTTGGATACCCTTTCAACTATCAATAGAAAGAATTCTATTTCTAATTTTTTGAGGAACTTCCACACTCTTTTCCACAGTGACTGCACTGTATTCCCTAAAAATTTAATTTTTGACACTTTCTCTACAGCTACCACTTTGGCCCAAGCCACTGTAATCTCTGGATTATTTTAATTGCTTTTTATCTAGTCTGCTTACTTCCCATCTTTACCCTTTAGTGTATTCTCAATGTAATAATCAGAATGATCTTATTAAAGTTTAGTCACTTACTTCTACCATGGCTTCCCATCTCATAATTAAAAATCAGCATCTTTATAATGGTACACCAGCTGAATCTAATGAAATCTTCCTGTTACTTCTTACCTCATTTCTGGCTATTTTTCCCTTCATTTGCTATAGCTAACTGTCCAGCATGCTTCCCCACTGAGGATCGTTGCTCTGGTACTTTATTCTTCCTTTAGTCTTCCCCACATAATCTCCTTGTCCCTCTGTATATACTTCCAGATATTCCCTTAAATACTATCTTTTCAGTAAGGACTTCCCAAACTCCCTGCTATTGGCTAAATTATATTCCTTCAGATATATTGAAGCACTAATCCTTCTCTGACTATGCTGAAGATAAGACCTTTAAGGATGTGATTGAAGCCCAATGAAATCATAAAGGTGGAGCCTCAACCTCATAGAACTGGTGCCCTTAATAAGTAGGGGTAGTTACACCAGCATGTGCTCTCTACCATGTGAAGACATCAACAAGGCAGCCACCTACAGGCCAGAAAGACAGCCGTCCCCCAAACCCAACCATTCTAGCACCCTAATCCCAGACTTGGAGTTTCAGAGTTGTGAGAGAATAAATTTCTTTCTTTCTTTTTTTTTAAGATTTTATTTATTTATTTGACAGAGAGAGATTATAAGTAGGCAGAGAGGCAGGCAGAGAGAGGAGGAAGCAGGCTCCCTGCTCCGCGGGCCTCAATCCCAGGACCCTGAGATCATGACCTGAGCCGAAGGCAGAGGCTTTAATCCACTGAGCCACCCAGGCACCCCAGAGAATAAATTTCTATTCTTCAAGCTACCTAATCTATGCAGTGGTATTCTGTTAGGGTAGCCTGAGCTAAGTAATACACTCTTCTATTTAAAATTCTAGTATCTTCCATCACGTCCTAACTTGGCTCCTTTATTTTATTCTGTAGCATTTATCATAGTTCTAATGTGGTACATATTTTACTTATTGTTTATCTCCCAGTACAATATGATATGAATGATAACATAAATTTGTATGAGAGTCATCACTATTACATCTCCAACATATAGACCAGCACTTAAAAATATCGGTGCTTAATAAGGATTCATCAAATAAGAGACAAATACAAAAATAAATTATATTTTGTTGAGCAAATGATCCAATAGGAGTCATTTTATTAAACATTTACATGTATTAACTCATTTAATTTCACAAAATTCCTATGAGATGAGTACTATCATTATTTCTTACTTTGAGATAGAATGTTGATAAAAACAAATGTTAGTAATGTGATCAAAATTACTCACTGAGGAAGTGCCAGAGCTTGTAGAGTGAGATACTTTATAAACACAGTTGTTCACTAGAGATTATGATTCTATTTGCTGTGTGATGATTCAGCCTGATAAACATTTTACTTTCAATTTAAGTTCTCTTCCATTACATTTCTGCTTTTCAGGACTAAACCAAATGGGTGAATGCTACCCTTGAATGAACCTATGTGACTGGAACTATAGTACCTCCCAACCAGGCTCACAAATAATTTATACTTATGTCTTACTAGAATGAATTATGGGATCCTTAGATGCTGCTCATCCCTTAAGTGAGTCTGTTTTCCTAAGGAAAACCTACCCATGTTTTCTCAAGACCCCAAGTGAAATTCTCTGTCAGAGCTGGTTTCTCTACTGGGCAGCTATACTATGTAGTCTATCATTACTTGAGTCTGTCTGCTTCATTGCCATTCTTAAGAAGGTTATATTTTACTTGTAATAAATTGTTAGTGCTGCTTTATTTTAACTCTTGGAGTATAGCCGAATCACTCTGTCTTCATGATTAGACTAGAAAATTATGCTTGGTGAAGAGTAAGTTACTTTAAAACAAATTTTCTATGGTAGATTGTTTTTTTTAAATCTACTTCAAGTGTGTCAAGGCAGAGTTTCTCTGTTGGGGTGTTCATCCTTGAAAAGCCTCTTCTATCCATCTTTGCCTCTGAAAATTTGATGTTAAGAAAGGTCTTTTGGTTAAAAAACATTCTGGCAGTAAAACAAATAACCAAACACTGAAAATGTTAATTTAAAAACGTGAAAAACAAAAATCGGAAGACGAACTCAGTATGCTATGATTGAATCTTACTCTAAAATGTTTTTTGCTTCAAAATCTTTTTTTTTTAAAGATTTTATTTATTTATTTGACACACACACAGAGAGGGGGAGAGAGAGAGAGAGAGAGATCACAAGTAGGCAGAGAGGCAGGCAGAGAGAGAGAGGGGGAAGCAGGCTCCCTGCTGAGCAGGGAGCCCGATGCGGGACTCGATCCCAGGACCCCGAGATCATGACCTGAGCCAAAGGCAGAGGCTTTAACCACTGAGCCACCCAGGCGCCCCTGCTCCAAAATCTTGAACAAAATAAAACCAGACCCCCTCTTCAATGTGAAGACCTGGGTTTGCCTAACAGATCCATGGTAAGGTTAGATTCTGAAACCAACATTTTAAAGGATGAATTTAGTGAATGCAATTGTAGTAATTCAGATTTTCAATGATACTTCTCTTTCTCAGCTTTACAACCCAAGGTTAACTGTACTTCAAATGCTTTTTGAGTAGTTCCAGGAAATTCTTTCATGTAATGCAATTTATTTGAAAGATAAAAAATATATATATATATTTTGTCCTCACAGCTTCTCAAGGATTTTGAATGGTAGATTTCAGATGTCACAATACTTTATATTTTTTTATAAACTTTTCTGGTATAATTCATCTGATTTAACACTGAAATTGTCAGAATGAATAATGCTAAGTGCTGTACACCAAAGAAAAATTTTCACTGCCTAACAAAAGTTTATTTCTTACCGTATCATGGTCCAGTGCAGACTGCTGAGAAAGCTCTGCTGCATACAATCAAGGATATTTACTTTTCCACTTTGTAGTACTTCCTTCAATAAGGGACTCTCAAGGTCTTTTTGAGGTTGACATTAACAGATAGGAATCAAGAAAATTCATAGAAGATTGCATGAGTCATTTTTAAGTTGACCTGAGATTTGCATATATCTCTTCTGTCAACATTCCATTGGCCAGAACCCAATGTTAAGACTCAACTTAATAAAAGTAGACTGAGAAATATATTTTAGCTGTAAGTCAATGAAAGGAAAAGGAGATAAGCAGAGAGTGAGGAACACTATTTTTTTTTTTTTTTTTTTTTTTTTTTTTTTTGCCACAGACTACCCTTCCTTCACTACTTACTCCTTTGTTCTCTTCTTCACAAAGTATATTCTCTTCCTCCTCAAAAGAGGCATACTAAAAGCTCATTCAGTTCTTGGATTCTCCTCAAAGGCTAAAAGCTCTGGCCATTGTGTTCTTGTCTACCTTAGGCATAGATCTAACATTTAGAACTAAGAGTAGCCAAGTTATCCCTATCAGACACTAACCCTTTTTACACCACACACAAAGAGTAAACAAAAGTGTAATATTCCAAAATGGAAGAATGGAAGGCCCAGAAGAGTTACTTAACCAAAACTATTTTTTTTTCTTGTTTCAAGTTTTTATTTAAATTCTAGTTAGTTGACATATAGTGCAATATTGGTTTCAGGAGTAGAATTCAATATTGATCACTTACATTTAACACCAAATGCTCATCACAACTTCCCAGCTTAATACCCATCAGCCATTTAGCCCATCCCCTGCTCACTTCCCCTCCACCAACCTTCAGTTTGTTCTCTATAGTTAAGAGTCTCTTACGGTTTGTCTACCTCTCTCTTCTTCCCCCTTCCCCTGTGTTCATGTGTTTTGTTTCTTAAAGTCCACTTTTGAGTGAAATCCTGTATTTGTCTTTCTCTGACTTATTTCATTTAGCATAATACACTCTAGCTCCATCCATATCAGTGGAAATGGCAAGATTTCATTCTTTTTGATGATTTAGTAATATACCACTCAGTGTATATATGTATGTATGTGAGTATGTATGTATATATGTATATATTCAGTCAGTGGTCATTTGGACTTTTTACATAATAGGGCATTGTTGATAATGCTGCTGTAACATTGGGGTTAATGTACGCCTTCATATCAGTATTATGGTATCCTTTGGGTAAATACCTAGTAGTGCAATTGCTGGGTCATAGGGTAATTCTATTTTTAATTTTTCGAGGAACCTCCATACTGTTTTCCAGAGTAGCTGCACCAGTTTGCATTCCCACCAATAGTGCAAGAGGATTCTTTTCTCTCCACATCCTTGCCAGTACCTGTTGTTTCTTGTATTATTGATTTTAGCCATTTGGACAGATATGAAGTGATAGCTAGTTGACTTTTTGATTTGCCTTTCAATGATGAAGAGTGATATTGAGCATCTTTTCATGTGTCGGTTACCCACTTGTACATCACCTTTGGAAAAATGTCTATGCATGTCTTCTGCCCATTTCTTAATGGATTATTTGGGTTTTTTTGGGTTGTTAAGTTTATAAATTCTTTATAGATTTTTGGATACTAACCCTTTTCAGATATGTCATTTGCACATATCTTCTCACATTCTGAAGGTTGTCTTTTCGTCTGCTGATTGTTTCCTTCATTGTGCAGAAACTTTTTCCCTTGATGAAGTCCCTATAGTTCATTTTTGTTTTTGTTTCTTTTGCCTCTAGCAAAAATGTTTAATAAGAATTTGCTATGGCCAAGGTCGTAGAGGTTGCTGCTTACTTTCTCCTCTAGGATTTTGATGGTTCCGATCTCACACTTAGGTTTTTCATCTATTTTAAGTTTATTTATTTATTTATTTTTGTATAGTGTAAGAAAGTGGACCAGTTTCATTATTCTGCATGTTGCTGTCCTATTTTCCCAACACCATTTGTTGAAGAGATGTCTGTTTTCCATTGGCTATTCTTTCCAATTGCTTTGTTGAAGATTAGTTGACCATAATAGTTATGGGTCCATTTCTGTGTTTTCTGTTCTGTTCCATTCATCTAGGTATCTGTATTTTTGTCAGTACCATGCTGTCTTGATGACTACAGCTTTTTTTTTAAGATTTTATTTATTTATTTGACACACAGAGAGAGATTACAAGTAGGGGCAGAGAGGCAGACAGACAGAGAGGAGGAAGCAGGCTCCCCGTCGAGCAGGGAGCCCGATGCGGGACTTGATCCCAGGACCCTGAGATCATGACCTAAGCTGAAGGCAGAGGCTTTAACCCACTGAGCCACCCAGGCACCCGACTACAGCTTTTTAATATAGTTTGAAGTCCAGAATTCTGATGCCTCCAACTTTGCATTTCTTTTTCAAGACTGCATGGTATTCGGGGCTTTTATGGTCCCATACAAATTTTAGGATTGTTTGTCCTAGCTCTGTGAAAAGTGCTATTTATATTTTGATGGGGGTCACATTAAATTTGTATATTGCTTTAGGTAATATAGAAATTTTAGCAATAATTATTCTAATCCATGAGTATAGAATGCCTTTCCTTTTCTTTGTGTCATCCTTAATTTCTTTCATCAGTGTTCTATAGTTTTCAGAATATATATTTTTACCTCTCTGGTTAGGTTTATTACTGGGTATCTTTTGGTTTTTGTTGCAATTATAAATGGGATGGATTTTTGATTTCTCTTTCTCCTGCTTACTTATTTGATATATAGATATGCAACAGAATTCTCTACATTGATTTTTGTATCCTGTGACTTTACTGAATTTATCAGTTCTAGCAGTTTTTTGATGGAGTCTTTCAGGTTTTCTACATAAAAAATCAAGCTTTCTGTGAAGAGTGAAAATTTGACTTCTTCCTTGCCAATTTGGATGCCTTTTATTTCTTTTTGTCTAATTGCTGAGTCTAGGTCTTCCAGTACTGTGTGAAATAATAGTGGTGAGAGTGGACATCCCTGTCTTCTTCGTGACCCTAGAGGAAAAGCTCTCAGGTTTTCCCATTGAGAATGATGTTAACTGTGGGCTTTCGTATATTACCTTTATGATGTTTTATTGAGGGTTTTTATCAAAAATGGACACTGTATTTTGTCAAATGCTTTTCCCACATCTATTGAGAGAATCATATGGTTCTTATTCTTTCTTTTATTAATGTGGTATATCACATTGATTAATTTGTGAATGTTGAACCACACTTGTAGCCCAGGAATAAATCCCACTTGATTGTGGTGAATGATTATTTTAATGTACTGTTGGATTCACTTTGATAGTATCTTGTTGAGGGTTTTTGCATCCATGTTTCAGTGATATTGGTCTATAATTCTCCTTTATAGTGGGATTGTTGTTTGGTTTTGAAATCAAGGTAATTCTGGCATCATAGAATGAATTTGGAAGTTTTCCTTCTATTTCTATTTTTGGAATGATTTGAGAAGACGAGGTATTAACTGGATTTTGTTTGTCAGAAGACTTTTGATTACTGCTTTAATTTCGTTGCTGGTTATGGGTCTGTTCAAGTTTCCTATTTCTTCCTGTTTCAGTTTCTAGAAGTTTATACATTTCTTCTAGGTTGGCCAGTTTGTTTTCATAACATTCTCTTATAATTATTTGTATTTCTGTATTGTTGGCTTTGAACTCTCTTTCATTTGTGTTGTTATTCATGTACTTACTCTTTTCTTTCTTTTTGATTAGTCTGGCCTAGGAGTTTGTCAGTTTTATTAATTTTTTCAAATAACCATCTCCTTGTTTCTTTGATGTGTACTACTCTTTTTATGTGCGTGTGTATGTGTCTATGTCATTTATTTCTGCTCTAATCTTTATTATTTCCTTCTTCTATTGGCTTTAGTCTTTATTTGCTGCTCCTTTAGGTGTATGGTTAGATTGTGTATTTGGGACTTTTCTTCTTAAGGAAGGCCTGCAGAGCTATGTAATTCCCTCTTAGGACTGCTTTTGCTGTATCCGAAAGGTTTTGGACTGTCGTGGTTTCATTTTCATTTGCTTCAATGTATTTTTTTAATTTCTTTTTTTAATTTCCTTGTTCACCCTTTCATTCTTTAGTAGGATGTTCTTTAACCTCCATGTGTTTGTGGTCTTTCCAAATTTTTTCTTGTGATTGACTTTAAATTTCATAGTGTTGTGCTCTAAAAATATGTATGGTATGATCTCAAGCTTTTTTCTTTTTCTTTTATCTTTCCCCCCCTCACACTTGTTGAGGCCTGATTTGTGACCCAGTATGTGATCTATCCTAGAGAATGTTCCATGTGCACTCAAAAAGAATGTATATTCTGCTGCTTTGGGATGAAATGTTCTGAATATATCTCTTAAGTCCATCTGGTCCAATGTGTCATTCAAAGCCATTGTATCCTTTTTGATTTTCTGCTTAGATGATATACCGATTGAGTGAATGGAGTGTTAACGTCCCCTACTATTATTGTATTGTTATCAATGAATTTCTTTATGTTTGTTATTAATTGTTTTATATATTTGAGCGCTCCCATGTTGGGGGCATATTTACAATTATTAGATCATCTTGTTGGATAGACCCCTTTATTTTGATATAGTTCCCTTCTTCATCTCTTGTTAGTCTTTGTAAAATTTAGTTTGTCTAATGTAAGTATGACTACTCTCTCTTCTGTTTGATGTCCAGTAGCATAATAAATGGTTCTCCATCTCCTCACTTTCAATCTGCAAGTGTATTTAGGTCTAAAAATGAGTTTCTTGTACAAAGTATACAGATAGGTCTTGTTTTTTAATCCATTCTGATACCTTCTGTCTTTTGGTTGGAAAATTTATTTTTTTATTTTTTTAATAAATATTTATTTATTTATTTGACAGAGAGAGAGAGAGAGAGAGAGAGAGAGAGAGAGCGATATCACAAGTAGGCAGTGAGGCAGGCAGAGAGAGGAGGAAGCAGGCTCCCTGCTGAGCAGAGAGCCCGATGCAGGGGTCTATCCCAGGACCCTGAGATCATGACCTGAGCTGAAGGCAGAGGCTTTAACCCACTGAGCCACCCAGGTGCCCCTGGTTGGAAAATTTAATTTGTCCATTTACACCGAGTGATTATTGATAGGTATGAGTTTAGTGCTGTTGTATTACCTGTAAAATCTGTTTCTGGAGGTTTTCTCTGTTCCTTTTTTGTGTTTGTTGATTTTGGAATTTCTTTCCCATTCAAAGAGTCTCCTTTAATATTTCTTACAGGGCTGGTTTAGTTGTCATGAGCTCTTTTAATTTTTGTCTGGGGAAACTCTGTCTCTCCTTCTATTCTGAATGAAAGCCTTGCTGGATAAAATATTCTTGGCTGCATATTTTCTTCATTTACCATGTTAAATATATCATTTCACTGTCTTCTGGCCTGCCAGGTGTCTGTGGAGAGATCTGCTATCCTGATTTGTCTTCCTTTGTAGGTTAGGGATTTCTTTTCCCTTGTGACTTTCAATTTTCTTTCCTTATCTCTGTATTTTGCAAATTTTACTACAATATGTCATGATGTTGGTCTGCTTTTGTTGATTTTGATAGGAGTTCACTATGCCTCCTGGAGTTGGATGTCTGTTTCCTTCCCCAGATTAGGAAAGGTTTCAGCTATAACTTGTTCAAGTAAACCTTCTTCCCCCTTTTCCCTCTCTTCGTCTTCTGGGACTCCTGTGTGTGAATGTTAATATGCTTTATGGAATTAACTGAGTTTTTGAAGTCTGCCTTCACGATCTATTATTTTTCTTTCCCTTTTCTTTTCAGCTTCATTATTTAACATAATTTTGTCTTTGTATCACCTAGTCATTCCTCTGCTTTTTCCATCCTTTGGGGCATTATATTCAATGGTTTTGCATCTCATTTATAGCATTTTTTTATTTCAGCCTGGCCAGTTTTTAGGTTTCTTATCTCTACACTAAGGGACTCCCTAGTATCTTCTATGCTTTTCTCAAGCCCAGCTAGTATCCTTATGATATTTTAAATTCTGGTTCAGGCATATTACTTATATGTGTTTTGATTAAATCTCTGGCCTTGATCTCTTCTTGTTCTTTCTTTTGAGATGAATTCCTCCACCGTGACATTTTTTTCTAGATGTCTTTTTTGTGTTAGGAAAACTCATTATGTTTCTTGCTCCTGAGAGTAATGGCAATATTAAGGAGAGATCGTATAGTGTCTAGTGCCAGGCCCTTCAGGTGTTTCTGGTATATGCTGTGTGCTGTCTGCTGTTGTATTTTGGCTCCTCTTTCCCTCACATCAGTCCTTTGCAGAGTTTCTCTCTGCCTGCAATGGACAGTGTTTGGACCCTGTCCACTGTGGAGTAGGACCATAGTTTTAACTAGGTGTGTTTTGGTCTGCTTGTTAAAAGAGACTAGATTCTATTTCCCCTTGAGCTGAAGCTTTGTAACACTCTGGTCAGTAGACTTGGTGCATGTGGGGGGGGGTAGGTTTGTGCTGGTGTCTGGGGAGAGGCATACTTCTACTCTCTTAGGTACACTTGCCCTAGTTCAGAAGCACCTGCAGAATGCCTGAGAGCAGGGCTTGGTAAAGGCGACTCAAGCCTCCACTGTGGGTACTCTGCTGCTCACTGAAGTCCATTGGTGCTGATGGTCTGGGGAAAAATGATGTCAGCTTGCTCTCTCGACCCTGGAGAAGGGAGTTCATGCTTGCTGCTGTTCAAAAAGCCCTCACAGAAGAGCAAACAGTCTCCCCTCCTCGGAGAGGCTTCCCTCGGACCCCTGGCTTCACTCTGTGTCAGAGCCATCTGCCCACCCGGCAGCACAGTGCTCCTACATTTTATCTCAGGTGCACTGGCTGGGTTTCAAAATGCCAAATTTTAGGGGACCTGGTATGTTCTGGACCCATGCTGATTCTCTGGGGGAGGGTCTCACTGTGTTGTGGCTGGTGCTGCTTTGTCCCCAAGCAAAGAGGCAGCATCCAGGTTAGCTGCCCTCAACAAGTATTTCTGCTTGTATGCTAATGGGCAGGACAGCAGAATGGTGCAGGCTGGCTCTTTTGTCTCTGGAGAGGCAGTCCCACCTCTGCCAAATGCATTCCAGGAAGGGGACCTGACTCTCATAGTGCATGCCAGGGGACCCTCAAACTGCTCTGTCTGCTCCCCAGCCTCTGCACTCCTTCTCCACAAAAGCACCTCCATGCCTGCCAGGCTCCATCTCGCCATGGCGTGGACTTGGAAAACTTCAAAATTTGAGCTCTGTTGCTTATAAGAACTTGTGATAATCAGCCCCTCTTGTTTTCTCCATCAGTAGTTTTGGGGAAGTGTTTTTCTTATGCAATGCCCTGCTCTCTGTTCTCTCTCTCTGATCAGGATCCTCTCCCCTCCACAGCACTGGCTATTCTTTTCTCTCCCAAATCACAACTCTGCACTTCCTACCTTCCACAGTGTGACCTCTTTTCTTCCTCTAGTTATGCAGTTTGTTCTATCAGTTCTCAGATCTATTTCCTGGGTGTTCAGAATGATTTGAACTTTATCTAGCTGTGTTTTGAGGGACAAGACAAGCTTAGGGTCCTCCTCCTACTCTGCAATCTTAACTCCTCCCCACTTAACCAAAAACTGTTGACATGTGAAGACTCCTACCTTGGTGGAGCAGAAATTCCATGAGCAGGCTTTGAGTCTGGTCTCTGTGGGAATTACTCTTTTTTTTTTTTCTTCATCCCTGATTGTATTCTGAGAGATTCTCTTCTTCCATCATCCCCATTGGCCTTGTTTGAAGAGATTAAGAGATTTTCCTTGCTTCAGGGGTGCTGAGTAGTTATAGCATGCTTCCATCCTGAGTAATTTTGAATATTTGACGATGGTTTTTGTCAAATAGTTTGTCCATGTGGCCAATACCATACTTCACGATATACAGTAGTCTTTTTACCACCACCCCTTAAATTTCCTTGTGCTTATTTCATAGCCCAGATTCTCACACCCCCACTCCATCCATAATTAGTCCCTGATAGACTTTGTGTTACTAGATATTAATACTTTTAGAATTTACTATAAATAGAATCATACAATGTGATCTTTCATGTCTGGCTTCATTCTTCCACTATGTTTTTCACATTCATCCTTTAATCAATATTTTTATTGGTAGCTTGTTTTTTCTTTTTTCTGAGTAGTATGGATAGACCAAAATTGATTTACAGAAACTTCTGAGTAGTATGAATAAACCAATATTGGTTTATATAAATATGGATTGCTTCCAATTTGACTATAATGAGTAAAATTCTTATGATTATTTGTAGAGGTCTTTTTGTTTTCATAGGGAGGAATGTTTAAGAGTTGAAGTGCTTGGGGGCACCTGGGTGGCTCAGTGGGTTAAAGCCTCTGCCTTCGGCTCAGGTCATGATCTCAGGGTCCTGGGATCAAGGCCCACATTGGGCTCCCTGCTCAGCATGGAGCCTTCTTCCTCCTCTCTCTCTGACTGCCTCTCTGACTACTTGTGATCTCTCTCTGTCAAATAAATAAATAAAATCTTAAAAAAAAAAGTTGAAGTGCTTGGTCATTTGTTAAGTGTATATTTCATTTTGTTTTAAAAAGTGATTGAATTGTTTTCTGAAGTGGTTATACCATTTTACCTTTCCTCCAGAACTGAATAATTTCCAAGTTATTGCTCATCCTTTGGAATAGTTGATCTTGTCAGTCTTTTTTAATTTGAGGCCTACTAATAAACTGAGTTCTATTGTGGTTTAAACTTATGAAACTAATTATGTTGAGCATCTCTAAAGTTCTTTTATCTGTTTGACTATCATCTTTTGTGAAGTTTCTGTTCAAGTCTCATATCCATTAGGGCAAGGGTTTATCTTTTCCTGAGTTGTGAATTGTTTATATTATGGCTGTCATTCCTTCAGACATTTGAATCACAGATAATTCTCCCAATTGAGGCTTGACTTTCCATTTCTTAGCAGTGTTTCAGAAAGAGATGAAGTTTTTAATTTTGAAGTTCAAATTATTAGCATATAATTTTTTATCCAGTTTTATGATTTCCTTGGGACCATAGTTCTCTCAAAATATTACTAGGCTTCTTATTTATTGAATTTTGGTTAGTTCTATCTGCTATGGTAAGAAATTCAAAGTTTTTCTTACATATTTCTGATTGACTTTTATACGCCTTTCCCTTTCTCTGTCCTTTCCTTCCTGTCCCCACACCATTTTTCCTCCTTCTGAATCATATTTATCTTAAGACGTTTAAAAGCATTAGATTAAAAAAATACGTAAATTAAACTTTGAAAGAATTTTTTGTTTAATTAAAACTGTTGTTTGACTTTTATCATTTAAAATCTTTTTTAGACTCTTTAATTATTCTTTGGAATTTAGCAGCACCTGATTTTTCCAGCTGCCAAGCTCCCACATTTCTAGAACCTGTCTATTCTTCTCTATTTCCTCCTGTTAATGGCCACTTTGTTTTTATAAGTATCTTGTTAACAAAGACAGTAATAGCAAAGGAACATACACCAGTAACATTGTTTTTCATCTTTTCACTTAGAAGTAAGTTCCCAGGAGAAATTGGGTTTGTCTTCCAAATTTTTTCAGGCAACTGTTTTAACAAAGTGCCACTTCAGCCACACAGCCTGTTATGTGTGTGTCTCTCTCTGTCTCTCTTTTTTTTTTCGCTTCCCACCAAAAATCTGAACTACAGTATGTCTTAGATTTTAGTTTTAGTCAAAACACAAACCCAAATGTGACTTTCTGTGTCCTGGCAGTCTCTGCAACAAGCCATAAGTGACTTTTGTCCTTTTTTTTAAAAAAGAGAATGGCCATTTCCCCTCCAATCTTAGATATATTTACATATGAGCTTTTACATAAAATGCTTCATACCATTTAATTACTTGATTAGCTGCAAGGGTTATCGAACAAAATTCTAAAAGCAATGAAACTTTAGAGGCAGCAGTTCTGAAGAGAACTCTATTATGAGCAACATAATTGTTTTTGAGCTTTCATTGAACTTTGACTTATTGTCAGGAATCAGTTATGAACTAAATTGTATAAAGCTCATTATAAATCATGTTTCTTCGTTACAATGGTATTTCATTCAGAGTTGGTATCATTAGGATAAATCTCTTAACATATGCTATAGTATCTAATGACATAAAATAGGGATGGATATTCTGGTCCTATTCCACTGAAATTTTTCTTAATAAACTGTTATCTAGTATATCTACATGTACAGATATACAAATACCACAGTTTAGCTGTCTTCAACTATGAGATGCCAGTATTGAGGTAAATAAGTACAATCAAAGCAAATTTTGCCTGAGACATTCTAGTGAGTATGTGCTTTTGTTGTTTGGCAAGGCTCTTGTAAAAACTGTTTAGAGGCAGTTTTCATCATGTGAATGTTTGTGTTTTCCTAAAATGGAAGCTAGAAATTGTTTCCCAGCCTCAGTGTATTTGAGCCCATGCAGGCAAACTGAGTTCCACCAACCAAGTAAACTTACCCAGAACTGCAGTGTAGAAGCTGGAGATACAGGATAAAGAAAGCACTGCGCGGAATCCCTCCTAGAGATGCAACTTTCAGTGACATCTGGTTTTCAGAGGGTAAACTGTCACAGTGAGAGACTGTTCCTAGAGAGAGTGTCACTGACTTTTAATCAAGAATCACTACTGAAATGTACTTGAATCTGACAAAGTAGCCTGGATCTCCAGCTCTACTAGTATTTCTGGGAGCTTCCTAGTAACAATGTTATTTTTTATATTTTATCTTTTTCTGTAACATTGTTATGTTTTCTCATTGACAGAGTAGGTTTCTGCTTGCAAATACTGGCTCATTGATAAGCCTAAAAACATTGCGTTTTTAATGCATATCACTAACATTTAATATTTTCTGACATTTCAGATCATGCAGTTATATAAAATATTTTTTGCAAGCAGTTTTTCCTTTGATGTCCTTTGCTTTTTTGGTCTGGCACAATACTGGGAAACTATAAAAATCAGCATAACTGTAACACTAGAAATGTACTGAAACCAGTATTACTGTCACCATTTAAAGGTAAACTAAGAATGAATATGAGATAAATATTTTAAATATCCATGTAGGTGTGGCTAAGTTTTGATGCTGTTGACTTCAGTGCACAGAATTGATTAATAATTCTTGTTTGTTGCCTGCTATCAGTATTGGTTTATGTATAACTCCTTTTAATATATATAATGTATGTGTGTGTACTAAATGGCACCCACAAATAGACAACCCAATTCAAGATAAGAAAACTGAAAATCACTTGAATGCGAGTATTTTCCTGGTTTTTTTTTTCCTGTTTTTACATTACCAGCTTGCAACCTTACATCTGATATAAACAGTATCCCAAAACTGGGGAATATTATTATCTTGGTAATTATTATTATATTTTTTACATATGTCTAAAATATGTATTTGGCTTTTAGTTATTTCCACACTTTGTAAAAAGTTGTCTTCTATGAATTTTTTGTGGGTAGGATTCACATATTTCCTTGAAAGAAGCTGACATTTAGTCATTGTTTTTTCACTGCTTTATATAATATTTCTTTGAGATTTGCTACAGTATATTTACCCATTCTTTTAAGAATATTCAGATTTGTACAGAATTTATTAGAACAGTTTTAGATAATCAGAAAAGTAGTGAAGATAATATAATTTCATATGCCACCTCCACCACCATAGTTTCCCTTTTTATGAATATCTTATGTTAGTGGAGTATATTTGTTAGTGTTAATTTATCCGGTATTGATATAATATTATTAATGAAAGTCCATACTTTATTCATAGTTCCTGATTTTTACCTAATGTCCTTTTTTTAAGCATCAGACTCTTTTCTCTCTTTCCCTTCCGTTCCTTTCCCTTCCCTTCCCTTCCCCTTCTTTCTTGCCTAATGTCCTTTTTTTGTTCCAGGATCCCATTCAGGATACCATGTTACATTTAATTGTCATGTCATCTTAAGTTTCTCTTGGCTGCAACAATTTCTCAGACTTTATTATCGTATTTGATGACTTTGACAGTTTTCAGGCATAATAGTCAGGTATTTTTAGAATGTCTCTCAACTGAGATTTGTCTAACTACTTTTTTCTCCATAATTAGATAGTGTTTATGAGTTTTGGAAGGGAGGACCACAGAGATAAAATATTTTATTTTTTTGACATTACAGAATTGAAATAGTCTTTTCCAAGTTTTTATTTAAATTCCAATTAGTTAACATACAGTGTAATAATATTTCAGGTGTAGCATGTAGTGATTCAACACTTATATATAACACCTCATGCTCATCACAAGAGCCACCTTCCCTTTTTTTTTAATATTTATTTATTCTAGAGAGAGCGAGCATGCATAAAGAATTGGGTGTTGGCAGGGGCCAAGGGAGAGAAACTTCAAGCAGTCTACCCACTGATCATGGAGCCCAATGCAGGGCTTGATCTCAAGACCCATGAGATCATGACCTGAGCCAAAACCAGGAGTCAGATGCTCAACAGACTGAGCTACCCAGGCGCCATTCTGACTGGGATGAGGTGATAGCTAGCTCATTGTAGTTTGGATTTGTATTTCCCTGATGATGAGTTATATTGAGTGTCTTTTCATGTATCTGTTGTCTATGTTTTCTTTGGAGAAATGTCTCTTCATGTCTTCTGCCCATTTTTTAACTGGATTATTTGTTTTTTGGGTTTTGAATGTTACAAGTTCTTCATAGATTTTAAGTACTAACCCTTTTCAAGTATGTCATTTGCAAATATCTTCTCCCATTCCAAAAGTTGCCTTTTAGTTTTGTTGATTGTTTCCTTTACTGCGCAGAAGATTTTTATTTAGATGAAGTGCTAATAGTTTATTTTTGGTTTTGTATCCTTTGTTTCAGGAGACGTATCTCATAAGAAGTTGCTATGGTCAGTGTCAAAGAGGTTGCTTCCTCTAGATTTTTGATGGCTTCCTGTTTCACAATTAGGTCTTTCATCATCCACCCTGAATTTACTTTTGTGCATGGTGTAAGAAAATGGTCCAGTTTCATTCTTCTACATGTTGCTGTCCAGTTTTATCAGCACCATTTATTGGCGAGATTTTTTTTCCACTGGATATTCTGTCCTGCTTTATCGAAGATTGATTACTGAGTTGTGCATTCATTTCTGGGTTTTCTATTCTGTCCCATTGATCTATACAGCTATTTGTGTGCTAGTACCATAATGTCTTGATCACTACAATGTTGTAATATAAGTTGAAGTCTGCAATTGTGATGCCTCCCCCTTTGCTTTTCAAGATTGCTTTGGCTATTCCATAACCACAAAAGACCCTGAATTTTAGGATTGTTTGCTCTAGTTCTGTGAAAAATGCTGCTGGCATTTTGATAGAGAGTACATTACATGTACTGTTTGCTTCGGGTAACATAGGTATTTTGGCAGTATTTGTTCTTCCTATCCATGAGCATAGAATGTCTTTCCATTTCTTTGTGTCATTTTCAATGTCTTTCATCAATGTTTTATAGTTTTCATAGTATAGGTTTTCCACCTCTTTGATTAGGTTTATTCCTAGGTATCTTATTTTTGGCACAATTGTAAATGGTATTGTTTTCTTAATTTCTCTTAGTGCTGCTTCACCGTTGATGTATGGAAAAACAACAGAATTCCGTATATTGATTTTTGTATCCTGTGATTTTACTGAATGTGTGTATCAGTTCTAGTAGTTTTTTGGTGGAGTCTTTCAGGTTTTCTACATAGATAATCAAACTGTCTGTGAAGAGTGGAAGTTTGACATCTTCCTTGCCAATTTGGATGCCTTTTATTTCTTTTTGTCTAATTGCTGAGGCTAAGTATCCCAGTACTGTGTGAAATAACAGTGGAAAGAGTGAACATCCCTGTCTTGTTCCTGACCCTAGAGGAAAGGCTCTCAGTTTTTCCCCACTGAGGATGATATTAGCTGTGGGCTTTTTTATATAGCCTTTATGATGTTTTGTTGAGGGTTTTTATCAAGCATGGACACTGCATTTTGTCAGATGCTTTTCCTACATATATTGAGAGTATCATATGGTTCTTATTCTTTTATTAATGTGGTATATCACATTGATTTGTGAATGTGAAGAGGGAGGAGATGGCTTAAGAGCTGTCAGTAAACATTTAAAAAACATGGAATAAGAAGCTTTATTACAAGTGTGAATATTGCATGTATGGTTGTAACTTTCTTGGTGTCTAAATTTATCCTACTTTATGTTCTTTGATCTTCTTGGAAACATTTGGCATCTGTCATGAATTTTAGAAAGTTCTGTGTCTTTATTACAAATATGTCTTAATTTTTTCTTCTTTTCCAATTATTCACGTATTTCACAACCTTTTGAAATTGCCTTACTTCTTATATATTCTTTCTGGGGGGGAGGGGCAGAAGGAGAGGGAGAGAGAGAGACTCTTAAGCAGGCTTCATGCCCAGTGTGGAGCTAGATGCGGGGCTTGATCTCAGGACCCTGAGATCATTACCTAAATGGAAATCAGGAGTTGGACACTAACCCACTGAGCCACCCAGGTGGCCCTATAGTCATCATGTTCTCTTTATTATTCTTTTCTTCCTTTGCATTTCAGTCTGGCATTTTCTCTTATCTTCTAAAAATGTATGTTTAGGTTTTAGCTATAAAGATAATGAGTTTTTTTCTAATTTATTTACTTGATTAGTCTTGCCTAACCCCAGTGATCTTCCATTACTCTTCTGTCATGCGTGAAACTCAGTGTGGCTATTGGGCTGTTTCTGGTTATTTTATGCCATTGATCACCTTATGTCTATATGTACCAGTTCTGTAACTTCATAATAAATCCCAGTAGCTGGTATGGAATTTCCTTCCTGTTACTCCACTTTTTTTTCCTTTTTTTTTTTAAACTTCATTGATTTTTTAAAAGATTTTTAAATTTATTTGACAAAGAAAGAGTGTGGGAGAGCACGAGCAGGGGGAGCAGCAGGAAGAGGGAGAGGGAGAAGCAGGCTCCCTGTTGAACAAGGAGCCCAATGCAGGGCTCAATCCCAGGACCCTGAGATCATGACCTGAGCTAAAGGCAGATGCTTAACCAACTGAGCCACCCAGGTGCCCCTGTTATTCACTTCGTTAGAAATCTCTTGTCTTCTTTCTGTATTTTAGAATCTAATTGATATGTTAAATGTCAAGATACATATTAGATTTTGAAGTGGAGATACATAGCAAGAAATGGCTATGTGAATTTCGAGTTTGTGGAGAGATCCCAGAGGTGTCCAAGAATTGTTAGAGAAAGGAGACTCTAAGTTAACTGAAGCCCTGAGAGTTCACAGCCAGAAAATGAGATTCTAGAGCTCAGTGTTTTGTAAAATGTTCATTTAATTGAAACATAAGAGAAGTATTATCATGGGAGAAAGTATGTGAGATTAGGCAGAGAACAAGAACATTAGTGTGAGATGGCCAAGAACACAGAAGTTAGAACTTTTATTTCAAAAAACATCATTTAGGTCTCATGTCAAATATCTTTCCTTGACTGTCTGCCACCAATATTCATTTCTCCACATTTTCCAGCAGTTTAAGTTGCCTATTATTTCTCATTGCACTTCTTAAAGTACTTCCCACAACTTTTATTTGTAATTACATAGCGACTGTATCACTCATTAAAAATCCCAAAAGGACATGAATATATTTTCTTGTCCATATATATCATTTCCTAACTAGGATCTGATACAAAGTAAATATTAAGCAAGTATCTTTTAATGAAGTAATTATCATAGTATATTGATTCACTCATGTGAGATAATGGAAAGTAACTTTTTCTGGGTTGTGTTCCTGGCTCTGTCATAAATTGGCTCTGTGATCTTATATTGTTTATTTGATCATCAAGGACTCAGTGATGTTATTTATATATTAGATGGTTGGACTGAATTATCCTTAAGATCATGTGTTTTGAAAACATGTTATAATTCTTACAGTTTGCCTTTCTTGTATATGCTGTGTGGTAGTAGACAACTTTATAAATGCACATCTGCATTATTAAGCACATTCATCAGGGAAAAAGGACATGAGGCACTTAAAGTTTACCTGTCATACAAATGTATCCAGGAAGTACAGGGGAAGTTAAAATAAACTGGTGATAAACTACAGCCAGGTATGGAAAATTTATCATTTTCCAGCAGTCTCCTTGCCTAAGCTGATAAATGGCATTGTTTTTGCATTGCAGGCCCTTTTCAACATGATAAACTTTTTGAAAGGAACCCAATTCCATGATAAAGAGATTTGGGCAGAAGTGAGGAGCAGTTGCCTAGTTAGAGTGCTGTGCTGCAATGTTTGATGAATGAAACGCAACTCGGTTGCGGCGGGGTGCCAGAACGTGGAAGCATAAATGCACTTGGCTGAAGGTAAGTGTAGCTGATCTGACATTCTGAGAACACTGGGTGTTCTAATATGGCAAGCAGACCTTATGAAACCTCAACAAAGCTGTAGATTTGTTTTATAGTTGTAAGGACATTTACCTTATACCAACGTCACTTGGAATAGGTTCCTTAGAAAAGCAATCAGTAGAATCTAAGGCAGAATAAGAGTAAAATTAACACCTTCCTTTCTTTCCTTCTTGAAATCTCCAGATTTTTCTGGAGTTCTCTGAATTAAGATGATAAATTGGAAAGTGGTATGGAGGAGATTGCTCAAACAAAGCAAATAGTAGTAGTACCAACGAAGAAAGTTGGGAGAGAGACAAACATTCAGAAAAAGAGTCAAGTTTAGTTTTATACACACATGCACACACGCATACACACATGCCCATATATCTAGCAAAAGTTAAAATATGTTAATTACCTTCATGTAATCCTGGGATCAACTCTCTACTCCCCATCCCCCATTTTTTAAATGCTTTATCTAAAGTCTTATAATCACAACTGACTTTTCTCTGTTAAGATAGCTCTGGGTATTTTATTTTATTTCTGATGCGAGAAATGTGCCATAATCATTGTCCCCAAAGATGGCCACAAATCCCATAACTCATCATGACCTTGCTTAAAGTTAAGCATAAAAACAAAGTGTTGGTTCAAGTTACTTTCCTTCCATTCATTTGCCATCATTTAACTTCTGTCTGATGGTCCCACCTAAGCTGTACCTGACATGGATCTCTAGGAAATGTAGATTTGGTTCCCCCCGCCCCATAGAAAGCTAATGCCTAACCATGTGCTTTACCACATATTGTGCCCTTAGATTATTGTCAATGCATTTAAGAAAGGAGCCCATCTAAAAGGTAATGACTTTTGAAAGCAACATACTGTGGCTCATTTTTTCAAATAGGAAACTCAGCCAATTTTGTCAACATATAATTTGCCTGGAATATTGAAGTTGTATGCTGCAGCATAAAGTATATGCTAATGAAAGCTGTTATTTCTAAGCATGAAATGACATTTTAAAAATAATTTAGGAACAAATAAATATTTTACACATATCTATGATTTTCTCAAACTGGATGAGTAGAAATGTTTCTTATTAAAAATAAACAACCTCAACATTTTCCTATTTCATTTTATAATAACAGTTACTAGTAACCTTGAATAAAAGATGATAAATCACTACTGGTAATATAAAGTAAAAAGTGAAGATAATAAAAAAAATTGTAGCATAGAAACAAAGTGGGTATCTAATAATCAGTTCTATAATGAATGTTTAAACTCATGTTCCTTAAATATTGATATCCATACCATTTTTTAAATTTCTCAAAATACTTTAAAACATATGCTCCGTAAAGCTAAATTTCACAGCAACTAAAACAATGCAAATTATAACAGTTTGAATGTGTGTTCTGTATTACTGCTTTATCTAATTTATTATCTGCTTTATCCAATAAATTAGATCATATTGGACTCCATTCTATATTTACTTAGTTATTTGTGAAATTCTGTGACAATTTTTAAGGTGCAGTTACATCATTTTATAAAAACAAAAAATTCTTGAAGCAAGTTAACATTCTAACATTGCTGCCATTCTCCTATGCCAGAAGTATTCCTGCTTTTGCCTATGCTGTTTCCTTATCAGTGCTCTTCCTAATATTTTGATAGGAAAATGCCTCATTTCAGTCAAAGCTTATCTTAAAATATCCTTTAGGAAGTTATTCCCAAACCTTTCAGTAAATGTGATCTCCCTGTACCTTTAATATGTTTAATATGCAACCGTACAATTCTGTTTCACTTAAGTCTATTGTATCCCCCAAACATCAAGAAGATAGCATGTATAATTGAATTGAATAATTGAATTGAATTGATAATTGAATTGACAAATACACGCATATATATATTTCTGCCTACCATATCTATCAGTGATATATGCTTGGCACTTTTTGAAGTACAGTTGACCCTCAAACAACATGGGTTTGAACTATGTGGGTACATTTATATGTGTGTGTGTGTGTGTGTGTGTTTCAATAAATACAGTAAAGTACTGTAAATATATTTTCTCTTACGATTTTCTTAACATTTTTGGGTTGCTTTATTGTTAGAATACAGTTTATAATGTAACACAAGACACATGTTAATCGACATTGGTAAGACTTTGGCTAACTGTATGCTATTAGTCAAGTTTTGGGGGAGTCAGGTTATAAATATTTTCACTTATGTGGGGGGTCAGTGCTCTTTGTTCAAAGGTCAATGGTAAACATATGTGTTTGTATGTATATATGTGTGTCTGTGTATACGTTTTACATATGTATATAATCCATACAAAGCTTTGAAGGAACAGGATTTAGTCAATACAATTGCCTTTATTTGTTTTTTTTTTTTATTTTAAGTAGGCTCCATGCACAGTGTGAAGCTAGTGCAGGCCTTGAACTCATGACCCTGAGATCAGGACCTGAGCTGAAATAGTCAGGTACTTATCCAACTGAACCACCCAGCTGCCCCAATACAACTGCCTTTAAAAGTCAGTTAAATTTGTCTTTTGGGTAAAAACCTACTCACATTTGCAATTAGAATGAAATAGCCTGTGTCCATTTATAGTTTTTATTTTTTATTTTTTAAAGATTGTATTTATTTATTTGAGAGAGAGAGAGATCACAAGTAGGCAGAGAGGCAGGCAGAGGGAGAGGGGGGAAGCGGACTCCCCGCTGAGCAGAGAGCCCGATGTGGGGCTTGATCCCAGGATCCTGAGATTATGACCTGAGCCGAAGGCAGTGGCTTTAACCCACTGAGCCACCCAGGTGCCCTGATATAGTTTTTATTTTTAATCCATTGTATATGGATCACTCACACATACCCCTGTACCTTAAATTTTTGAATTAATGAAACCTTATCTTGTGATCCTCATTTATGGTTACCTGATAAAAATCTTCTAGTATTTTCATAATTAATTTTTTCAAGATTTTATTTATTTACTTGACAGAGGGAGGGAGAGAAAGCACAAGCAGGGGGAGTGGCAGGCAGAGAGCGAGAAGCAGACTCTCTGCTGAGCAAGGAGCCTGATGTGGGATTCGATCCTGGGATCCTGAGATCATGACCTGAGCTGAAGGTAGCCGCTTAACCAACTGAAACACCCAGGCACCCCTCATATTTAATTTGTTGCAGTTAAGGGCCACTTGCAGTAGAACTGGCTTGAATAGTTAAAGCAGGAGCAGAATCCTGTAGAATAGCTTAAATGATATTACTGTGCTCACTCAACTCAAGCCATTTATTGGACAGTTTCCAATTCTCCCTAGCAAGTACCTTTCTGTGTCTGTGAGGAAATTGATTGGAAAGTGCTTTATAAGAAGTCAGCCCCTATACATATTAAGGTCATTAGCATTGACATTTCCTGGGGTTTTCTAAGGACCATGGAGTTACTTTGTCAGCAGTTTCATAGTCACGAAAGGAGAGGGTACTTCCCAGTATTATTTTCCAAATATTTAAATATTAGTGAGTTATTGAACTCCATCCTGATTTTTACTTTATGTATCCAGAATGAATAGATTTTAATTTGCATACCTACCTTAAACAATTGATATTGTTAGACTGAAGAACTGTTGGGAAGGGTTTTGAGACCTTATCCAAAGTACATTTGAAGGAGTGCCATGATTAATTGTAAATATGAGCTGTGTATGAAGAGCTGCCCTGGAGAGAGCAGGGCTGCTCTGTATTGTGGGTTAAGACAACAAACCAAAATAAAAGAAACAGTGAAGCCTTTAATCACTGTGCTAGTTTAAGCAAAAAGAGGAAGCACTAGCTCCCTCAGTGATTCTCCCCCCACCAAAGCAATGCACCTAGGGAGGTTCAGATGTCTGAATCCGCTTAAATAGGGGGATTGTTGCACTGCTGAGGGAACATCAAACCAAAGTCTGGAGTGCCCTGGTGGAGGGGAAGTGGTAAGGCTAACAGAGGAGATGTACTTAGTATTGAGTCCCAGTGTCCTCCCTTCAGTAAGGAGGTCTCAGCAGAGGTGTCTGGGGAAGGCCAAGGACACGTAGTAAGGAAGTTTATGAACGCACGGGTTTGTACTAGGAATCCAGACACGCATCAGGGAATGGCTGGCCAAGGTGGCCTGAGTCATTGACTGCAACCTCCCTCCGAGGCTAGTGTGGTGAGGGCAGCATTCTGCCATGACGCTTCCCAGATAAAGCCTTCTTAATCATCTGTAAGGGGGGTCCAACGTTTATACGTAGAATTTTCACCAGGAATTGGACTTCTTATCGTGGACAGGTAGATTGGGGAAATGGCTACACATTTCACCTCTGCCTGACACAGTTTGGGGAGGGACATGCCATTTCATTCCATACCTTCAACTGCAGTACCCATTCTGAACTATTAACTTCAGCTCTAAACTTTCTTGCTAACCCAAGAACTTAATTTGCAGCTGCTTATTTTACTGACCATATATAATTGGTACTTTAGTGTTAACACCCTTATATTTTTCTGTTGGTCTACCATGCTATATAGTGTGAAGTCTATAAATTCAGGGATCATTTCCTCCACATTTAGCAGCATTCTTGGCTCTTCAGGAATTTAATAGATCTTTAATGAAAGAAAACAGAAGGGGAACTATCAGATTGTCTAGTGGAGAAATTCTCAAATTCAGTTGTGTAACAGAGTGTTGAACTTGTGAAATTCAGCTTTAAATTAAATTGACTGAAAATGTGTAGTCTTTATAAAATTCTTTATTTTATTAATCTCCACTTCAATTTAATTTTTTAAAGCTGTAAAGTTTGAAACTTATCAATGATACCTATTTAATAATGCCCTTTTCCAGGTTGGGACATAATTTGCTTTACTACTTTCTTTCTGTTGCAACTGGCTGCCTATCCTTAGTTTTCAGTTTGATCACCACTATCTCTGAGAGTTCTTTCCTTTTCCCCAATCTATCTCAGGGGCTCATATTATATTTTAGCCTATATTTTTTGTGTATGAAGATTTTCCCATTGTACTTAATGTAAGTGTATTTGTATGATGAATATTTTCGTGTCTATCTCTAAGGAAACTGCAAAAGGCAGAAATGGCACTGTATTGCTCATACCCTAGACCATGTGCATATGAAGAAATGCTTCTTGAAGGCATGAGTCAAGGTTTATTTTAAAATTGTTATAGCCACTAATATTGGATGTTTCCCTCGCTTGAGTGCATTCCCTTCAATATCCTTCTATGTATTTGTATTTACATATGACTCAGAGTATTTCAACTTGTCTGTGATCTCTAATCTCCTTTGAAAGTCTCCTGTCCAAGACAAAATTGAGTTGTATGTTTGATTCATATACTGTTACACAGAAAAAGCAGTCATAAATAGTGAATTGTGCAACACAGAGTCATGATCAGGTTTCTGCCCACCGTGTAACTCTCAGCTCTCCCTTCCATTTCCAGTGATTATGCTGGAGTACTGCTGAGGTAGTTAAGGATCAGAGCTTTTAGGAATGTTCTCTGCCTCCTGTGTTCATGTGTAAAGCCTCTATTCTTCATAATAGAAACCCTCCTTTCTTCATACTACTCTTATATAGATATATGCACATACAACATATACACTAAAACTTTTATTACAGATTTTGGATTTATTTTAGAGAGGAAGAGGAGGGTAAGGGCAGAGGGAAAGGGATAGAGAATCTTAGGCAGGCTCCACCTCCAGGATGGAGTGTGATGTGGGTCTCAGTCTCACAACCCTGAGATTATGACGTGAGCCAAAATCAAGAATCGGATGTGGTTAATCTCCTGAGCTACCCAAGTTCCCCACCATCTGGATTTATTTTTGTTTGTTAGCCATCTTGAGAGTAAAATATAGAACATCTTAATATTGGGCATAAATAGGATTTCAGTAAATGTCTTATTGAATGAATACGTGAATGAGATACTTCTAAATTTATATACTATGTCTGATTTTTATCCAAAGTTAAACTTGTGAATAATTATGAGAGCCCAATTTAGGAAAATGTAAAACAATTTTCAGTCTAATTTTTTTAAAAAAGATTTTATTTATTTAACACAGAGAGTGAGTGAGCATGCATGCACAAGCAGGGGGAGCAGCAAGCAGAGGGAGAAACATGCTCCCCATGGAGCAGAGAGCTCACCATGGGACTTGATCCCAGACCCTGGGATCCTGACCTGAGCAGAAGGCAGAGGCTTAACCAACTGAGCCATGCAGGTGCCCCTTTAGACTAATATATATATATATATATATATATATATTAAAGATTTTTTACAAATTTATTTATTTGACATCTCAGCGAGAGAGAGAACACAGTGAGGGGAGTGGGAGAAGGAGAAGCAGGCTTCCCACTGAGCAGGGAGCCTGATGTGGGGCTCGATGTGGTACTCGGATCTCAGGACCCTGGGATCATGACCTGAGCTCAAGGCAGATGCTTAATGACTGAGCCACCCAAGTGCCCCTAGACTAATATTTTTAAAGGATAATATAAACTTGATATGGAAATATATTATCTGCAGTTTATTTGATTTTATTTCAAAAAATAAATTTTAAACTGAAGACATTCTATATTGACTAATATTATGGAAACCTAATAAAAACCATGCCCTGAAAGAGTTTAATGTATTTAAATGTAGTGTCTTACTAGGTGTTACTTCTAGATCTGTAGATCTATAGAAGGATGCTGTCAAAAGCACAGATACTTTATTTTACCACAGTGGAGCTCTGAAGACATTAGGCAATTATACAAGTATTGGATCTCTTCCAGATTTGGGAGTGAAATGGCTGGGTATGGAAGGGTATGCAATTCAAATAATTATCAGAATAGTTATAGCTTGATCTTGATAGTGATTTTATTATATAACCCAACATCACACTCAATCCTATTAAAGTTTCATGTTGTTGCAGAAACCACATTTTGAAATTTAATGAACTTTTTATCCATCATCCAGAGCTATATGACTTAAGCCAAAATCAATGTGAGTGGGACATCTCCCTTGATTCAACATTCATGTGGATTACTGGGAGCCGTTTTGTAGTCTTTGTCTCGAAGTCCTGATCACTGGTCTGTGATACAAAATGAATCAGGAGTTGCTCCCTGTCACTGATTATATATCCAGCACCAATACAATTCACAAAGTGAAAGTGCCCTAATCTGAATAATTAAAATCCTTTGGTGTATTTCTTCAAAAGGCACATAAAAGTGGAAGGTAAATTATATTATTGAAGACAACATATAGATGTCTTTCTTTTTTTTTTTTTTTTTTTTTTTTAAAGAATTTATTTATTTATTTCACAGAGGGAGAGAGATCACAAGGAGGCAGAGAGGCAGGCAGAGAGAGAGGGGGAAGCAGGCTCCCTGCTGAGCAGAGAGCCCGATGCGGGCCTCGATCCCAGGACCCTGAGATCACGACCTGAGCCGAAAGCAGAGGCTTTAACCCACTGAGCCACCCAGGCGCCCCATATAGATGTCTTTCTTAAAATCATCGTGTTGTTATCTACTCCAAAAAGTTACTGGGCAAGCCACTTTAATGGTACTTTTTGTTCATGTCATTGCTCTTAATAAGAATCCTTGTGGAGAACCTCACCTCTGTGGCTTGATAGAGTGCTTCTGGGTGAAAATCAGCAACTTATTGGCAGGGATAATTTGCTATCCAAATTGTCAAGAAAGCTGTGAAGAATAAAACTGCACCAGTCACTTCTATTGTTTTGAATGTGTTTACCCAACATATTTTTAAGGGATTCCTTTGAAAGAGCAGTTTATCCTCAAATATATATTTTTCATATTTTCATTAAAATTTTATTGAATTAAAGATTATACATCATAATTACATAACTGATAAAACCACCAAAATAACATACATGTTTTAAGTTTTAAAAAGGTCTCATTCTTTGTATAATTTGCAGTCATTTTGCAAACATTTCATAGTCCTCAAATATCATATATGAAATGTCTTATCTTAGAGAACTGACATTACACACTTTAAGATATGACCAAGTCACTGGTATTTTAAGTAAGAGTATAGAAAGTAATGGAATCAAGGTGCCCACATTGAGCAAAACAGATGTGTCATGTCATGGGCCCCCACATTTCCACAGTTCCAAATGAAGGTGTGTTGCTGCTATGACACTGATCCAGGAAGTAACTTACTGGATAAGAGCTCATTTAGTCACTGTACCTTCACAATTGAGCAGTTGACAAAAAATTGTGCATTAAAGAAATGCTTATAGTCACCTGGTGGTCCTCTTTCCTAAAACAACCTCAACCTTAGCAAAGTGATACATCTTCACTTTAAATTAGAGATTCAAATCAAATTCAGTAGCCTTGGGGGACTCACAAGTGGCTCAGTCGGTTAAGCATATGCCTTCAGCTCAGGTCATGATCCCAGGGTCCTGGGATCAAGCCTCCTATCAGAGCCTGCTTCTCCTTCTCCCTCCTCTTGTGCTCTCTAGCTCTCTGTCTCTCAGATAAATAAATAAAATCTTAAAAAAAAAATTAGGGATGCCTGGGTGGCTCAGTTGGTTAAGCAGCTGCCTTCGGCTCAGGTCATGATCCCAGGCTTCTGGGATCGAGTCCTGCATTGGGCTCCTTGCCGGGCAGGGAGCCTGCTTCTCCCTCTGCCTCTGCCTCTGCCTGCCACTCTGCCTGCTTGTGCTCTCTCGCTCTCTCTCTGACAAATAAATAAATAAAATCTTAAAAAAAAATTAGTGGTCTTCAAAAATATCTTTGACCCTCACCTTTCTAGTGTTCCCCAAAGCCCAGTTTCTTAGAACTTTTTCATAAACATGTTTTCATGTTACTTCTCAAACTTTATACTTCATCTTTTTAATGTTAATAGTTGGACTGAATAAGAACATTATGTTTCAAGAACTGTGAGCTTTGCTTTACTACCACTTTATCATCTCAGCAATCCAAAAGGCAGGTTTTATTCACATCAAATAAAAAGAAAACTTAGAAAACTTAGGAAAATTTCAGGTTTTAGGCCTAAAAATATGTTACATACTTGCACTATAGCATCAAAGTATACTTTATAATTCCTGTAAAGTTGGATATTCATGTTTGTTCTTTTAAAAATATCTCAGAATTAAGATTTAACATTTTTCACAGAGAATATTCTCTCCTTTGCTAGATTTATTCTTAGGTCCAGTACTGCCTTTTTTTTAATGCTATTATTAAGTTGTATCTTCTTAATTATATTTTCTCTAATGCTTTGTTTTATTAAAATGCATTTTATGTTTGTAGACTAATGTTGCAAGTTTTTTCTTTCTGCATTCCAGTTAGAAATTTTTTAATTTTATTACTCTACCTTATTAGACCAGCACCAACAAAGGTAAATGCAGTGGTGTCCCTGTCTTGTTTGATTTTAAGGAATGCTTTTTTAACCCAGTTTGGATGGTGTGTGTAGAGTATCTTCTAATAGCTATGATTGGGCAGGACAAGATAACTATCTTTTATTCCCAGTTTACTTAATTTTATCATAAATGCATAATGAGTTCTATAAATTTTATGTCTATAAGGAGGTACAAATTTAATAGCTTAACATTTTATTCATAAATTGGCTTTAGATGTTTTCTTAAATTTTGTGTTCTCAGTAGTTCATCTTTAATATTTTGTAATGTTGCATTTTATTTGCTAATACTTTGTGTAGCATTTAAAAAATTTTTAAATGTTTAATAAATCAAGTGGACTTAATTTTTTTTTCTATTTTACTGCCATTAACAAAACTATGCTAACATCCTAGAATGTATTATATAGTAGGCTTTTTTCTTACTGTGTAGAAGAGTTTAATCAGATTCAAATGATTTGTTGCTTAAAGCTAGTAAAACCATCACATAGAAATACTTTTAATTATTTGCATGTATTTTGCCTGTTACTTTTTTCAGTAAATTATAGGATTGCTTACGCATTTCTAGTTTCCCCCAGTTAGAAAGACTGTAGTTTTTCCTCTGGTACCACTGATGTCATCTGGTCTGTGCCAGATGTTTGAGAAATACATTTTCTGGGTCTAATTTGCTTAATTTCCACCTTTATACCCACTAACTCTTTTCAAGTAATCACTTCTCCAGCAAATATGTCTGTGTACTGAACACACTAAACTTCACTGTACCCATATTTTATTCTATTTATTTTATTTTATTTTAAGATTTTATTTATTTATTTTACAGAGAGAGAGAGAGAGAGAGAGAGATCACAAGTAGGCAGAGAGGCAGGCAGAGAGAGAGAGAGGAGGAAGCAGGCTCCCTGCTGAGCAGAGAGGCTGATGAGGGGCTCAATCCCAGGACCCTGAGATCATGACCTGAGCCGAAAGCAGAGGCTTTAACCCACTGAGCCACCCAGGCGCCCTGAATGGAATAATTTTAATCCTTACTAATGTTAAGCCCCTTTCCACAAATACCTACTTAGACATATCTTCTGAACCAAGTCATAACCAAAGGGTAATTTCTGAATATGCAATAGTGTCAAATGTTATCTACTCTTCTTTCATGTAAATACTACTTAATTCCTCTGCAGGCTTTAGTAATGGAAATTATGAATTTATATTTGAAACATACATTTCCCATTAACCATTTAATATTTATTGAATACCAACTATATTTAAGGCAGTATTCTAGGTATTGAGGAAGAGAAGGAAAATTAAAAAAAAATCTGCATGAAGTTTACATGATTTTGGAGAGTTGAACATTCTCTTTCCCTGGCTTTCAAAGAAATCTTACCAGGATCAATCACTTAGCCTTGAAATGGATTATTTCACTTTACTAAGATACATGCTTCGGGTCATAACTTATAGAAAGATATTATCCTTTATTCATAACATGTACTACGATATGGTACCAAAATATGGTACCAAGTTAACTTTTATTGCTGATAGTATTATTAGTCATACAGAGTTAATTTAATTGGAGAGATAATTCCAAAGCTACAAATAAACATTAATCTCTATCATAAATCAAATTAATTTTTTAAAAGTTTGAAATAGGAAGTTTATTTTTTTTTTGCTGTAAAATAAAAGCATCTTCTAAATCACTTATGTGAGTAACTTTTCAAATATAAAATCCCAATATGTCTCAAAGTGTCAAGTAAGGGTGCTGGCAGGTATGAAATTCAAGTTACTTGGAATCTGATTCTCAGAAAGTAATTGCATACTATGTATGTCAAACTTTAAATTGGGTTGGGCACATCTGTATAGATTCACACAAAAAAATTAATGTTTTGAAGGTAAACTCATCATCCTCTATCAATAACCAGAAATATACCTTCTTTGAATCTGATATTCCCTGACATTCTCTTGCATGAATGTTTTGAAGTCAGATAAATCTTTAGGTTATTTATTTTGAACTATTGGATTCTAAGGTAGTGCTTCAGATTTCATTTTTTAACCTTAATTTCTTTTCCATCAGAATGTTATTTTCCTAGGAAAATATATGCATTCATTGCCCTATAGAATTCTTCTCAGAAGTTGAATGTTAAGTGCATATTTTTGAACTAATAAAGCTGCTACTAAGAAAAGCATAGCACAAGATGTTTTTCCCTTAGAAAAGAATGAAACTGATTTTAAGAAAAGCCAAGGTTAAGGAAATTCCAGTAGTGTTGGAATAGTTGGTTTTAACTTGAAAACAAACAAACAAACAACTACTTAATATCTATATATGTGGTAGGATGGGGCATACCCAAAAGACTCAGTGGTTGTAGACCACTCAGACTACTCAGTAGCCAGATAAAAAAATTTTTATCTGGTAGAAGGGAAAATTGAAATATGTGATGCCATTTTTGGTCTTTGTTGATAACTTGCACTGCAGTGTGCCTACTTTCCCCTCCTAAGGCCTAAGTCTGGGAGAGCTGAGTCCTCCCTTTGGTGCTAGTCAGAAGATCAAACCATGCAATTTGACTTGACACTAATGTTTCTAATGGTTTTGTCTTATTTCATCATGTAATGTTTACTTTCTTTTTGACTGCAATATTTTCTGGTGAATTTTAGGTAAGTGAATTTTTCAGATGAAATTAAGGTAGTTTAAATTCTACATAGTATGAATATTTTTAAAATGTGGACTATTCCTAAAACAAAAAAAAATGCTTTCTAAAGTAAGACTATAGTGGATTATGTATTAAAAAGATATAGCTACCTTGAGAACTAAAGTGTATCATATTTTAATTAAATGTTACTATTTTCAAGAGTCTTTCATAAGCAGGAAAAATGTAGGGAGTGTGTAACAGATAAATAGCAACAACCTAGACACAAATCATTAATAGGTTCTTTATTAGTATTTAGGAAGTAACAGAGTTAGTAATAACTCACCACTAAGTTTATTAATTTATTTTTTAACAGGTCACAGGCAATCTGGAAGTTTATAAACTTCCTATTCTCATATTTGTATCATCACTGGATGTTTGTACTTAGTGTAAGAACTTCTAAAGAGTTTCTACAGTGTTTTCTTTTTTAATTCATAGAATATCTGAGAGAAAGCTAACAGTGTTTAGTTCTTCAGTTGGTATTTTGGATATTGAGAATTAATCAGTTTCCCTTCCCTGCCTTTCCTTTTTTTCTTCCTTTCAATTTTAATTTCATTTTGTGTCACTCGATATATTTCATGGTGGAGGGAACTCTGTTGTGCTCATGTTTATAAATATCTTCCTGCAGAAAGTATCAAATCAATATATCAAGAAATGGTTGCTTTATAGAGTTTAATGACTCCAAACAGTAGTTGAATTGAGATAAACCTTATTGTTGTGCTTCAGGAATCCTGTGGATAGTTATCCTCATGACCAAGAGAGTCAGGATCTGTGTCACAATAGAGGCATTGCAACAGCAGTGATACTGTGGATCCAGGTGAGCCATCTGCTCTTAGGAGTGTGAGTCTCTGAGACACATTACATAATGTAATGGCAGCTATATTTTCCTCCTTTCTCTCTCTATTCCCGCACACTTTTTTTTCCTCTTCTCCCACCTCCATACCTCCCCCTTCTCTTCCCTGTCTTCCCCCTCTCTTTCCCTTTCCCCCTTTTCCCCTCCCTACCCCATCCTTCCTTCCCCAGCCTTTCTCCTCCTCCTCTTCTCCTCTGCCCCTCCTCCTCTCTCCATCTCTCCCCTTCTCCTTAATGATTTATTTCATAAGAGACCAGTCAGTGGATCCATATCCCCTATGGGGAGTCTTTCCTGTCAACATGGCATAGATCAGGATTAATGTCTATTTGAGAGACACAACCCACTAATTGCAAAGTATAGTCTTTCCTCTGAGCCTAGTATCAGTCACAGATTCATTTTAAGACACACATATTGATCTGGGGTGAGAGAGATGACCCAGGGCCACTTTAACAATGACTCTGATCCCATATCCCTTCTCTAAATGTGAGATAAGGGAATTGTAGACTTAAGTCAGCTAACTCTGCAACAGAGGCTCACTAGGACTCACTAAAGCAACACAAGCAGCTAAGATGAAAACACAAGCTAGCAAGCAGGCTGTAGCTGTTTTCAGGCCACAGAGCCAGTTAGCAAGTCAAAGCAAGAAAATCAAGATGTGTGGTGTTAGTGACCACTGTCTAGGCATCCTGCTCACCACACCAATTGTTGGGACTACCCTGCAGTGTCAGGATGAACCCCATCCAAAATTTGGTTTAGATTTTGAGATTGATGATGTCACATACACACTGAGAAGATATGAAAAGGTTTATTATTTACATATTGAAGTTTGTTTAGAAAGCATGACACATCTCTCTCGTGTAGGTCTGAAATTTGAGAGAGTAGAGAAAGAAAACTGGGTTGGGAGTTTTATTGTCCTTAGGGCATGGGGCTGGAATAAGCTCCCACATGTGGTCAGCGGCAGGGTTGGCATACTTGTCATCTCAAAAGGAGGGAGCATCTAGGCTTGCTTTCTGGCTTTCTTAGATGTGGAACATCAGGACAAGAGGGAGAAGTGAGGCTTAAAATCTGTCAGCAGGGGCGCCTGGGTGGCTCAGTGGGTTAAAGTCTCTGCCTTCTGCTCAGGTCATAATCTCAGTGTCCTGGGATTGAGGCCTGCATCGGGCTCTCTGCTCAGCAGGGAGCCTGCTTCCTCCTTTCTCTGCCTGCCTCTCTGCCTACTTGTGATCTCTCTCTCTCTCTCTCTCTGTCAAATAAATAAATAAAATCTTTAAAAAAAAAATCTGTCAGCAGGCAAGTATCAAACCCTGGAGTCAGATTGCATATTACAGTTCTCTATCAGAGAATTGGCAGGGACAAAAGGTACAGTCAGTTTGGATTTGGCAAAAAGCTTAATTAAGAGCCTTGTTATAGAGGTGTTAAGAGAGTTAAAGAAAAAAGAGAATGGTTAGGCATGCAAATTTTAGCCTTTCTTGTGACGTTTTTGCCATCCTTAAGTCTGAAGGAATCTGGTGTTCACTGGAATAAATGAAAAGGGTTCACTCACCAGTAGCTGTGGCCATGGAGAGATAAGAATGGCTGAGGATATGAAGTTTCAGAGAGAGAGGAAAAAACAAAACAAAACAACAGCAACAACAAAAAACTTTTACAGAATAAAAAAACCAAATAAATAAAAAATGACCTTTCCAATTTCCTTTGCCGCCATTGGTTAAACGTAACTAAAACCCAGGGAGAAAGGAAGCCCACATAATATAGTTCATAGTTTGCTTCTTCAGGAAGCAAAAAGGGTAGAGAAGGGCAGATGACTATTCTGAGGGTATAAGTAGAAAAAAGTAACTAAAAGTCTCATATTTTTGATAGAAACCAGAGGTCATGCCATCTAAACTCTTCGCATATTAACCTGTAAAAGTTCTTATTTAACTGGTGTTGATATATCCATGGCTGCTGGAGGCACTCTATTCAGTTTCCTTGTTCTATTTATAACAATATCACACTATGTTAAATTCTTTAATTTTGACTCTATCTTTTTATATGATAGAACAGTTCTCCCCTCTTAGGACTTTGAGTGTGTCAGGTCTGTTCTTGAACTTTTGCATTTTTTATATACTATTTCTGATAGGCCCCCTGCGTTTCCAGACACAAAAACAAAAACAAAAAAAGAAAAAAATAGCTCTTGGGGATTTGAATAGAGTCACATAGACTATTTGATCAATTTGGGGAATTTACATATTTTTAACTTTTAGACTTCCAAAGCATGAACATTATACATCTCTTCTTTTAAGTTTTTATTAATGTTCTTAAAAACAATTTAATTGGGTGCCTGGGTGGCTCAGTGGGTTAAAGCCTCTGCCTTTGGCTCAGGTCATGATCTCAGGGTCCTGGGATCGAGCCCCGCATCGGGCTCTCTGCTCAGCGGGGAGCCTGCTTCCTCCTCTCTCTTTTCCTGCCTCTCTGCCTACTTGTGATCTGATCTCTCTGTGTCAAATAAATAAATGAAATCTTAAACAAAACAAAACAAAACAACAATTTAATTTTTTTGTTTTCAGGACTTAAACATGTTTGTTGAATTGAATGCTTTTGTTGAATTGATTGAATTGTGTTTTGTGTATACATACACATACAATAATTCAATATTATATATTGTAAATAATAATTATATATAATGTATTATATGTATGTATATGTGTGTGTGTGTGTGTGTGTGTGTGTGTATAAAATAGATATATTGTAAGCAGGAGCCACACCCAGCATGGAGTCCAATGTGGGGCTTGAACTTAAGACGCTGACTGAACCACCCACGAGCCCCTTATTTTTTGCTATAATATGTCATCTTTCTAAAATTCCAATTTTTAAATCTTTTTGGTTGCTATATAGAAATACAATTGGTTTCTCTCTGTATATTTTCGAGTTAGCTTTGTAAAACTCATTTTATTTGTAGATTTTATGTAGACTATAGAAAATTTCCATGTATAAATAACTATTTTTTCTTAATTATGTGGAAATGTTGGAGTTTAGGAGTAAACAACAAGAAAGAATGCTTGATTTCTTTGGTGCAAAAGGTGTTTTTTTTTGTTGTCATTGTTTTGTTTTGTTTTGTTTTTGAAACACAGGAATAGGACCCCATGGTCAGAAAGAGCTGCACTGGATTGTGATGAGTGGCTGATTATATACTTTCCAGTTGGGAGGAGATTAGGGATAGAGTAAGTCTCTAAGATAAGTTTTGGAAGCAAGGTTTCTAGGACCTTGAGGGGCTAGCTGTTAGGTTTTACTGAACGGTAGTAAATGACCATTTTCTTAGTCATGAGACCCTTCAGATGTATATCAGGGGGCCATATGCTTGGAAGATGGTTGCTAACATAAACCTTGGGAGTTGGAGTACGAGATAAAGAAAGTTTTCAGAGGAATTTTTATGTGTTAAAGGAGACTTACAGGGCATCTGAGTGGCTCAGTGGGTTAAACCTCTGCCTTTGGCTCAGGTCATGATCCCGTCGTTCTGGGATCAAATCCTGTGTTGGACTCCCTGCTCAGCAGGGAGTCTGCTTCTCCCTCTCCCTCAGCCTCTCCCCACTGCTCATGCTTTCTCTCTTACTCACTCTCTCAAGTAAATAAATAAAATCTTAAAAAAAAATGGAGACTTACAGGATCCTGGAGGTCAGGATAATGTTAAGCTAAGTTTGTCTTTTGCTGTTAGTGAAGTATGAACATTGAGACAGTTGAGTTCCTAGAGGAATGTCATCCAGCCTGTCTCAAGGACTTATCAGTGGGCTGTAAGCTGTAAGGAAATTTATTTTTATTGCCCTTCTGCCTTTGTTCTTCACATCACTCAGTACTTATTTTTTAGTAACTTGTTTAAAGGAGGAACAATAATTGTCCTTTGCCCTTTTAGGTTCTCAGCTGGGATTCGCCTATAATAAAACAACAGTTTAACAAAGTTTAAATAGATGGTAAACAAATCCGGAGTTTAATAACATATAAACTTCCTGTATACATGGAAGATAATCATAAAAATGGAGTAACTCACCAAAATGGTCCAAGCTATAGCCTTAAACACAATCTCCAGGTAAGACAAAAGAACATTTGGGTAGGAGGAGCCTTAAGGGAGGTTTGAAGGCAAAGCAGAGTAAAGAAGCATAAGGTCGTTATGTAAATTTAAGTCATTGCCTTCTTCATTGATAAGTTTCTACAGATTGATCCCCCTCTTCAAGAATACTGGAGAGAGGGAGATACCCTCGCAGTGGAGATTACCCTAAAAAATGCAAATTTCTCTTATGAAAGGGTAACTTCTTGGTTTTTCAGTGCTTCTGTGTGTGTTTCTTAAAAATAATCAGCCTTAAATAATCCTTATGTGAAAGAGGAATAAATTGGGGTAAAAATTTTGCTCAGCTGTACTTGCCTTCTAGTTGAGAGTTCCAGTAAAATGTTCAAGAGAAACAGAAACTTGTCTTTCATTTCTGTTCTATTTTAAATACCTTCCATTTTTCACATTAAGATTCCTATTATTTACCACTCTATTAGATAACATCGCTGCAGGATTTCTTTTACTTTAGTGCCTGAGGTTCTTGGTCATGCAGCTTTGAAAAATGGAGAGGTAGACCAGAGAAGGAGTGGTGGGCAACAAAGCAAAGTCTATTGAGTGATAGTAAAGCAAAATTTATTGAGCAATACGCAAAGCTCCCCAAGACGGAGGAGACCAGAGAGGAGTTTCTAAGTCTAAGGGTTTTTATGAGAATCTTGGTGGGCTATTTTAATTTGATTGATCTTCCCTGCTCCATGTTTTTGTGCACAGGCTCATCCACCCATCAGGTAGTTGTTCACATGGAAAAGGGAGGAAGGCTCCTTCCAGGGGGATGTAAAATCCTTTTAAGGGTGGTTTCCTCTTGGGTGGTGGGGAGGAGAGGGCTTGTGCTCGCCTGCCTCTCTTCTGACTATCCTTCATTGACAGAAGTCTTACTGTAGAGTTCATTTTAAAGTTTTTTTCCATGTGCTTGGAAAGTGCATGGGTACTGCTTCTTTTGATGCAGTCTTCTAAAAATGACCTGTACACAAAACTTGTTGATAGTGCTCCTTAAATCTGTACATACACTTATATTTTAATCTATCCTTTATTGAAAGAAATGTGTTAAAATTTCTCACAAGGACTGTGGTTTTGTCTTTTTACCTTATTTTCTGTCAGTCATTGTGTTAAACACATTTTGAGCTTGTATTTAGTAAGTGCATGCACATTTCTAGTCTTTCTATCTTACTGATGATATGACTTTTTTTTTTAAAGATTTATTTATTTGAGAGAGAGAGAAAGAAAGCATGAGCACATGAGCAGGGAAAGGAGTGGAGAGAGAGGGAGAGAAGCAGACTCTTGCTGAGTCCAGAACCAGGTGTGGGGCTCGGTTTCATAACCCTGACATCAGGACCTGAGCCAAAATCAAAGAGTTGGAGACTTAACCAGCTCCACCACCCAGGTGCCCTTTGACCTTCTCATTATATAAAAACCCTCTTTTAGCTTTTCCTTTGTTCTAACCTTGACAGCTTTCATATTTTTGCTTGGAATATTTATGACCAAGCTCAATTAATTTTACTTTCATCATTAGTTCACTATGTAGACAGGTAAACTCTTTATGTAGGGGAAGAAACATTTTCCCTTCTTTCCTTCCAGGTTCTTTGGTTGGCCTAATGATTAAAATGACATAAGAGAGGTTAACAGGAGAAAAACAAGTTTAATTACAAGTTTACCTCCTCCATACATGGGAGAGACCCAGGAAAACAGAGTAAACCTCTGAAACGGCCGAACCCATCTCCTTAAAACCATTTTTGGCTAAAGACAAAAAATGTTAGGGGTGGGGAATCAGTTATAGGAGGTTGCCAGGAAAAGCACAAGTAGCTGAACAAGCTATTTCATTTAGTTTTTCTTGGGTGAGGGGCAAATTAATAGAGACTGAGTTTGTCTTTGCCCACAATTTATTTAACACAGGTTCACTGTGAGAATTTCACAAACCAGAATCCTACAGGATGATGTCTTTCAATAAGCCAATAACAAAATAGAATATTCCAAATCAACGATAGATTAAATCGCACTATTGTTCCAGGCAACGGAAATGAAAAGAATAAACTCCAGATTAGTTGAGGTATAGCTTTATAGGGTTTAGCACTCAGGAGAGATGGCTTAGCCAACTGAGAGCTGACGTCCAGCTGCCCACGGAAAAGTAGATGTCCCCCATTNGATTAGTTGAGGTATAGCTTTATAGGGTTTAGCACTCAGGAGAGATGGCTTAGCCAACTGAGGGCTGATGTCCAGCTGCCCACGGAAAAGTAGATGTCCCCCATTGAGGGAGCGCACTGCTGGGGACAGTGCAGCAGGTGTTGATGGGCAGGATGATCTCAGTGGGAGGACCACAAGGCTTTCTCCACTGCCAGTAAGAAAGTGGCCTTTACCTTGGCAGGAGGTAATTGCTCCCAAGGTCTTTAGGTCTATTTAGATCTGCAAAGTGTCACTTTGCCCAGACCAAACACACTCAGATTGTCTTCACAAACCTTCTGTATTCATAGTATTTCATATTTATAGTCAAAGTGTCTCCTTGACATAATTTCCCTGGATCATGCTAGGCATCTGGTATTAATAAGGTACTCTTTATGACTGGCAGGTGCCATAATTTCACCAGTACTATGTATCATTGTTTCTTAACATTTTCCCTTTTAATTTAGATTCTGGAGTGCTGTTAGTACTAATTTTTATCTCTATGGGTTCCTGTAATATTAATTCAATAATTTTTCTTTTCTTTCTATACATGGTTTAGAGATCTTGCTGTCTTCCAGATTGCTTTAGTCTAAACTTTTATATCTGGATGCTTAGTAAACAATTTGTGCTTTTGCTTGAGGAAGCCATTGTAACGTTTTAGTTGATCCAGAGGTGGTTGGGTTGTAGGGTAAGTGGAAGTTCCACTGTATGCCTTGTTTCTTACCCCATTCTTGTATAAGCTTTTCTGTGACATGGGTATCCTGCTTTGATTCTGTGATGGTTGGAGTACCATAGCAAGAAATCCATATTTCTGAAATGCTCTGATGGAAGAATTTAGATCATCTTTTCTGCATGGGAAGATTAATCCTATTTCTGACCATGTATTTATTTTAATTTTTTTTAAGATTTTATTTATTCATTTGACACAGAGAGAGAGATTACAAGTAGGCAGAGAGGCAGGCAGAGAGAGAGGAGAGAGGAGGAAGCAGGCTCCCTGCTGAGCAGAGAGCCCGATGTGGGCCTCGATGCCAGGACCCTGGGATCATGACCTGAGCCGAAGGCAGAGGCTTTAACCCACTGAGCCACCCAGGCGCCCTCTGACCATGTATTTATAATGGTGCATGCATATACTTTATTCTCTAATATAGGCAAGGATCAACTTTGACCTAATCTGGAGTATTCAGTAATTCCAAACTTTAAACTTTGGCAGTTCTCACATTTCTTAATTTGACATAGGTATTTGGGAGATATATACATGTTTCTTTTCTTTAATCATGTTCTAGTGCCAATATGATGTATTTGGAGATGTGCCTATGCAGTGATCCTTTCAATTGGCATATTTGTTTGTTCAGGTTTTATGTTCCATTTTCCTTCTGTTTATGTATGGTTATGTTTGAGTTGGTTTCCTCTTTAGTCGTGAATCATGTTTAAGTTAGATTTTAGGAATCATTGCCCCTTTGGTTTTCCTAGTGGTTTGTCTACCTCATCTTTAAATTCAGATAGTTCAGAGTTGTTCTTCTGATATGCAGAGGCATATGTGGTGAATATAGAGATGACAGCCAGTGCTGTTTTCTGCCATATGNAGCCAGTGCTGTTTTCTGCCTTATGTTCTTATCCCATATTCCTTATTTTCTATTTTCCAGTCAATTTCCTACCATATTCTTGACCAGTTGTCTATGCTTACAAGTCTGAGAAAAGTTATACCTCATGGTAATTTTTCTTTTTTAAAATTTTTTTTTAAATTTTATTTATTCNGTTCTTATCCCATATTCCTTATTTTCTATTTTCCAGTCAATTTCCTACCATATTCTTGACCAATTGTCTATGCTTACAAGTCTGAGAAAAGTTATACCTCATGGTAATTTTTCTTTTTTAAAAATTTTTTTTAAATTTTATTTATTTATTTATTTGACAGAGAGAGATCACAAGTAGGCAGAGAGGCAGGTAAAGAGAGGGGAGGAGGCAGGCTCTCTGCTGAGCAGGGAGCCTTATGCGGGGCTCGATCCCAGGACTCTGAGCTGAAGGCAGAGGCTTTAACCCACTGAGCCACCCAGGTGCCCCGTAATTTTTCTTAATAGATTGTTCAGTTGGCTTTTTTTTTGGGGGGGGGGCTATTAGGTCAGCATATTGTGCTAATTTTCCTGATCCTGATCCTGTCAGGATTAGATTATCATTAGTCCTCAAGACTGTAGCCTTTGGATGCTGTCATGAAGTCCGATCCATCTGTAAACCACACATGGTTGTCCAAGTTAGACAAGAGAGGTTCTCATTGCCCAACTGCTCAAATTCATCCCTTGGAGAGACTTGCCCCTTGGAAATCCTGGCATATTCACTGTAGGCATTGCTGAGATTCCTGTCCCACTAGGAAATGTCCCACTAGGAAATATTTCATTTCCATATTAGGACTTTATCACCAGAGAGTAACCCTCTGTTTGTCAGGGATCTGTTTTACCCACTTCAGAAAAGGCTATTGGAATTTGGTTTAGTTTTTGTAAGTGGTTCTATTTTGTAGGGCCTCATAGAGTGCCCAGGTGAGCCTTTCAGTTTGTTGGTATCTGTTTTCAGACCATGAGAAACTTTTTTATCTTGCCTTTTTCTTTTCATTTTTTCCCCCTTTTCTTCAAGTCTTCAGTGACCAAGCTGCAAACCCTTGTGAGTATAGACACTCTAATTTATATTTAGAGTCCTCATTAGCTGATGTCAGTGTATTAAGAGTTCTGACAGCATTTTTTAAGTAATTAAAGGCTGCCTCTTGAGTCTCTGTCCTAAATTCCCTTTTCTTCTTAGTTATTGATATAATCTCCATATGGAGTATGGAGTGTTTTCAATATCAAACATTTTTATGGCTTTATGAGCTGCTGCTTTTATGGGAGGAATGGTATGAAATCTAGGCTTGTTTATGACTGGATTTGTTATTTTTCTATCTTCAGAGGACCAAATTATGTCTAGAAATTTTATTGTAGTGTGTGGGGTTCTTGATCCTTGCTTGGGTTGATTATCTGTCCTCTGAGGGTAAAGAATTCACTTAACTAATTTTAACCTTAAGTCCGTTCATCCAAGTTAACACCATAAGTAAGGATACCATCTACATAGGACATAATAGTTGGTATGTATGTTGTGTTTTCCTGAAAGTCTTGGCTGTCTTGTGTTCAAAGGTTTGGGCTATTACTGGGGTGTTAAAATATCCTTGTGGTAACCTAGTAAGTAGATATTGTTGACCTTCTCATGTGAATGTAGTCATGGGTTGCTCTCTCCTCATTAGCTGGAAAAGCAAAGAATGTGTCATATAAGTCTATCAGCACATAATAAGTTCCATATCCAGTGGTGATATTGCTTATAGTGTCTATGTATGGAAATGCTCTCTCAATTTTGGGAGAGTGTGTGTTTAAACTCCTATAGTCTGTTAAAAAGCTAGATGGGTTATTACGTGGTAAGATTAGTCACAATAATTTGTTCCTTTACAAATTACTGAGTTTTCTTCCTTAATTTGAGTATGTCCTTTCTTTAGATTGTATTGGGGTGTGTTTGTTATTTTAGATGGAACAGAAAGCTTAATTGTAGTCCATTTTGCCACAGCCAAATTAGTTTCAGGAATTGTTACATACTTATTTGTTATATGGCATCTTATACATCCATTCTAATAATGTGTTCTAAGTTGGGATCTATAAGACATTTAGTCTGAATTGATGGTCTATCAATTTTTTGGAGCTCTATGTACTTCATGTCTCTGGATTAATTTCTTCCTAATCCTTCAATTAGTCTCTTTTTATTATTAAAGTCTCCTAAATTAGTAGTAAAGTATTAAAATAAATTAATATTTATATCATTGTTACTTGGAATCCTGTACCCAACAACATATTAGTATATGTAGTAGTTTTATTTACAAAAGGGATTTCTGTTGATATGGCCAGTGGAACATTTTTGAGCAATTGTCTCTGGCTTGGGCCAAGAGGGTAAGAGGGTAGAGACTGTGGAATCCCCATAGAGGGCTCATGGGGCTTTCTGTTCTTTGCCTATCAGGGGCTTATCTATTATTGGGATTAAATTTTATAAGAGAGTTAGTATTTACACTAACTGGGTTGGTGTATGCGGGTTTATTTTCTGTAGGTCTGTTTCCTCTAAAAGATTGGTTGTTTCTATTTCTCTGCCACTGTAAGTAGTTTCTGGGCTTTCTATTTGGATTTCTATTTTTATAATTTGGATTAAAGGTTAGTGGTCTAAGTTGCTTATGCAGTCAAAAGGGTTTTACAGAATTGGTCTGTGTGGTCTGTTTTGACTAGCCTATTTACATTAGGTATAGGCCATTTCGTCCAAATAAATGAGCATTAAAGCTATAGTTTTTTATCTTATTCCTCAGATACTCATATCAAGTCAGTGACTCTCTTTTGTGTCTGGTGTCTATAAATACTGTAACTAATACTATTCTATCCTGTGGGAGCACATCTTTTAGACTGACCTTTTGAATTTGTTCTATTGCTTCCTCATGACATACTTAAGGTGTCTGTCTCCTCTCATAAATCATAGATATTAGTCCTAATTTCATTATTAGTAGCTTCTCCTGTTTTTCATGGAGATGTTTTAAGGGATAATACTTATAGACCACCTGAATCTCTAGGTTGCTGTTACCCAGTCAAACAAAGATATTTTTTTATTAATATTTCTCCAAATGCTCTAAGGTCTTGATTAAATTTAGCATCAGTGGTAATGGGTCCAAGTTGTATAACCTCTGCTCCTGTGAGGATCAGGTTATATCCTCTTTTGGGCCATAAGTCTGACAGCCACTGGATATTTGAGTCCAAACCAGTTTGTTAGAATTTCATTCTAATTTTTTTATTTCCTATTTAATATAAGCTCTCTCTTCAGTAACTCTGATTGGGTCCATATTGTCTATTTTCATGGGCCTACCTCCTACTAAGTCAGTGTCCAGGGTCAGTTGGATTAAAGCAATTTCCATCCTCAGGTTGTAGATTGGTGCCTTTAGGAACAAAAAGATCTGGATTTCTTCCTACTCTGGAGATTATTTTCTGTACTAGCACTTCCTTTCTGCTTATCGGCATCTGTGTTACGTAATGCTTCTAATAAGAGTGCAAGAATTTCTTCCTTATTTACTCTTTTTTAATATAAGATGTAACTAACTGGGGTAGGTGATAAGGCCAACATCTGGAGTTTCCTTAATTTTAAGTTTTGTTAGGACTGAATCTTCAGTAGGTCTCCAGGGATCCTCAGAAGTTAATACATAATCCATTCTAGCCCTAAACCATTGCTTGAGTTATTTTGGTAGGGTTAATGAGCAAGGTATATTTGCTATTGTCCTCCTGCCTTTCACAATAGTGTTTAAAATGTTTTATTGTAGAGACATTTAATAGAGTATTCCAAATGGTTTATAATATGGTAGTGCAATATTAAGATAATTGTTGTGGTCAGTGTTAGACTCCAGACTGTAATGGCTGTATCAGTAGTGTCTATCCATAGGCTATTTATAATTTCAGTAGGATGCCATAGATGGTAAATAGTATATAAAGTTTGAAGTTTACTAATCTAGTGATGGGCTTTGCCAAATTTGGGTCAGTTATGAATTTAGTATAATTTATTAGCATGTATTTCAAATTTGGCATGGAGTATGATATATTCCATAACACCAACCAATTTTAATTGTTATTACTGTGGGTCAGGTTGCCAACTATGCCAATTGTTCTGTTCTGGGAGGGCAAATTAATAAAGACTGAGTGTGTCTTTGACAACAATTTATTTAACACAGGTTCACTGAGAATTCCCCAAACCAGAATCCTACAGTATGATGTCTCTTAATAAGCCAATAAAGAAATGACATATTCCAAATCAATGACAGATTAATTGCACTGTTGTTCCAGGCAAGGGGAGATGAAAAGAATAAAGTCCAAATTAGTTGAGGTATAGCTTTATAGGGGTTAGCACTCAGGAGAGATGGCTTAGCCAACTGAGAGCTGACGTCCAGCTGTCTGCACAAAAGTAGAAGTCCTCCGTGGGGGGAGCGCACTGCTGGGGACAGTGCAGCAGGTGTTGATGGGCAGGATGATCTCAGCGGGAGGACCACAAGGCTTTCTCCACTGCCAGTGAGAGAGTGGCCTTTACCTTGGCAGGAGGTAATTGCTTCCAAGGTCTTTAGGGAACTATTTAGATCTGTAAGGTGTCACCTTGCCCAGACTGAACACACTCAGATTGTCTTCACAAACTTTCTGTATTTATAGTATTCCATACTTATAGTCAAAGTGTCTCCTTGTCACAGTTATCTCTTCATATATTTTAGTGATAAGCCTCCAGTGGGGGCCGTCAACGGTGAGCTATTGAGTTCTTATGGGTGAGAACAGATGAGATGATGACATCCTGATGCAGCTTCATTTTTACATCAAAACACCTTTTTGTCTTTGTGATAAGCAAGTGGATTGAAATAGCTTAAGTCACATACAAGTGGGTTTAAAAGCCTATCAGACCGTACACAACACAAGGGTAAGGTTGTTATGCAGATTTGTCTCTGCCTTTTTATTGATGAGTGTTTGTAGAGACTAAGTCATACCCCTCTTCTTGGTACCATGAGGGAGATACCCTTACAAATGTACATTTCCCTTATTAAAAAGTAAATGTTTCTTATAAAAGGGTAACCTTTATTCAGTTTTCAGAGCTTCACCTGTCTGCTGTTTGTTACAAAATACTCCTTTTAAAATAAGCCCCATGCCAAAGAGACACATTTGGAGTGGCAAATATTCTCCCTTTCAGCTGCATAATATTTATGATGCATTTGCTGTTTTAGAGAACTCATCCATGGTTGGACTTATTATTTAAATGTGTACAAAAGTTTCTACGTGTCACTTAAACTGTCACAGTTTAGTATGTATGTATATATATATGTGTTTGTGTGTATGCCTTCTTAGGGATTTTATCTTTCATTTTTTAAAGATTTTATCTGAGATCGAGAGAGCATGAGTGAGAGAGCACAAGCAGGGGGAGTGGCAGAGAGAGAGGGAGTAGCAGGCTCACCACTGAGTAGGGAGCCTGATGTGGGGTTCGATCCCAGGACCCTGGGGTCAGTCCTGAGTCAAAGGCAGACACTTTATCAGGCACCCCTTTGGGCTTTTAAAAAATATATATTGATTTATGTTGCTGTTGTAAAAAAGTTTGTGAGATATAGTTATAAATATCCATTCTATATTTTCAAGAAATATTTCTAGAAATAAATATTTGCCTAATGTTTAAAATGATAAATTGCTAAATAGAAAAATCATATTCTCTAAGGACTACAACTGCCAGTGATATAATCAGTCAACATTTTTGCCTACTATGGTGATACTTACACAGTGTTTGTGCAACTTCCACACTTAGTTCAGGATTTTCAATCTAACGTTGTTTTGAACCACTCGACCATTAAATAAGAGAGACAGAATGAAGAGGTTTTCAGCTCAAGTGAAAAATGTAATGAATATGTCTGTCTGCATAAGATAAGATTTTTACAAGAATAGAACAAACACAATATAGAAAAAGAATTGTTGATTTTTCAACAGATGAACAACTCTAGTAAACATAACAATAAAATTATAACCCCATGACCTCTGTTACTTCCACATCAGTATCAACACAGGTGATTTGACAAGTGTAACATTATAACACAATACTGCAGAGAAGTATCACTCTGTCTTAAATCTGAGGTTATTTATGGTCTAAACAAATGTGCCTCCATTTACAAAAATACACTATTTTTTAGAACAACTGATAGGCTAAAAAAAATTCCTTTCTCATTTTTTAAACCAACTTAATATTAGTGTATATGGTTGGAGACAATGGTCAAGTTCTGTTTACTTTCTCATACACCACAGATTATTTATAGTGTGGCTGTAACTCAGAAAAGAAGGTATTGCTCTCCATTTGGTATTCCATTAAATTCAGAAAATCTCTATTAGGAAAAACTTGATGTCTCCTCTGACAGCAGGAATGTCAACCTAAAAACAAGAAACTGGTTCAAGAGACCATGCATTTATTTGGGACCAAAGAAATGCACTTTGGTACACATGTATTTAGGTAGAATCCTATTAGTATCCTGATGAGACTTAGCATTTTTATGAAAAAGGTGGAAGATTAGGCAAATTGTTTTTGAGAAGGGTTCATTGGTTCTAACAAGCAGGGCTGGACTTGTACTTTATTGATTGGCCAGGGAAGTGGTCATTAGGCAGAAGTTTACTTTTATCAGTCTTTTCAAACAGAATTTTCTCATTCTTGCTGACTTCTTGGTATGTGGACAGTTTGATCCTGTTCAAAGTTTTCGAAAACAGGTCTAGCGCAATGCACTTCCTTTGAAATGGCTTGTCTAGCTCTGTTTTCAAAATGGCTCTGCTTACACAATTTTCCACACATCTATTGACATTTCAGTACCTCTACCTCTTCCTAAATTTTTGTATATGCTATATCAGTATTTCAGGTGATACTGTGAATCCTAGTTTCACCAGAATGGCTCAGATTTTAAGGCAGTGAGTGCAGATTGTAGGTCACTTAATTTTTCATATTTTAAAATGAACCGTGTTACAGTGTAAGTGTTCAAAAATAAAATTGAATACTTTGCATATGCACACCTCTATTTTTTGACTATGTAAACATGTCAATATGTAAATATGTTTATAAATAGTGACATCTACTGTATGTGCAGAGTGAGTCAATTTCCTAACAAAACCATTTATGAGGCATTTTACACAGAATTTTAGGTATGATAAAATGTATATAATAACTAATTTTGGATTATATTTTCAAGGGAAAAGGAACAAAATAATATTGTATTAATCAATTATATAAATGGGAAATCAGTGAGAAATATTTTAAAATACTGAACAAGCTGTATATGATCTAGTATATAAGATATCAAGTGTTGGATTTCTCTTTAAGATGCTTTATTCTGAGTAATGACATTTATCTATAAACTTTAGTTTATGTGGTGAACAAGCAAAATCAGGCATGTTAACAGAGTTGGTTGTAAAATTGAACTTTTCCTCTCTGAAACTTTACCTGAAGCCTCAAAGCTGAGGATAATAGTTTCTGCCCACTGTATCCTGCAAAATTGAGATTCCAGATGATCTATTTAGGACTTCTAAATTGGGTTTTCCAAATCTATTCCTGCTAACACCAGCCTATCATTCAAACCATCCTATATGTAAGATAAGCAGGGGAGCAAAATAAGAAGTCTTTAAGAATTCCTTTGAAGGAGTTGTTAGAATTCTGTTTTCCCAGGGCAGGAGTTCTTCTGTCCGACTGGGCAAAGTGATGATTAGTCGACTTCCAAAAAAATCACTTGAAGGACCTGGCATGTGTGCGTAGAGCTAGGTATGCATATTGTTTTGTGGCATTTCTGACCAAGGGGAAAAAAAAATTCAGACTGGTTGCAACTGCTTTTGTTGACAGAGGGAAGAGTACCGTGCCTGCATGGTAAACCTTTATTTTCAGTTTCCTGAAGGAAAAACTATTCTTTCCTATGTCCCACTGGAAATATCTGATAATTTAGTTGGCCTGGAATCATCTTGAAAGGACACTAATTATGAGGCAACGTGTCTTGAGACTGTGGCCCTCACACAGTTGATCTGTGTAGGATATAGTGTCTAAAGACAATACCTGGGGAGTGAATATCTGGAGTCAATGAAATTCAAGTTCACTCCCAGTTAGAGAATTTCTGAAGAACCTCCAGTAGTTCCCACCACATTGAGGAAACCCAGCACAGAATATACAAAATCAGATTTCAAGAAGATGTGATCTCTAAGAATTTTATCCTAAAATCTCTCTTAGTTCCTCTCTAATTGCTTCTACCTAGGAATCCTAGCTAGCAAATAGAGGAGGAAATGAAGCTGGAAAGTGAGTAAAAATTGACCATGGCACTCTGCACTGCAGGTTTCTGGACCTGGGTCATACTTGAGCTGTAGGACACAAATCTTTAAGTTGAATAAAAAACTTGATTAAAAAAATAATAGCTTTATTCTTAATAGCCCCAAACTGCAAATGACTCAGTTGTCCCTCAACAGGTGAGTAACTAAGCAGACTGTGAAACATTTATATTCTACTGCTGCTCAGCAATAAAAAGAAACAGATGATTCTTTCACATAACAACTTGGATAGCTCTAAAGGGCTGAGTGAAAAAAAATCATCTCAAAAGGCTACATACTGTATGATTCCATCTGTATAACATTCTTGAAATGAAAAAAGTTATAGAAATAGGGAACAGATTAGTAGTTGCCAGCAGCTAAAGAGGTGATGTAACTCTAAAAGGCAGCTCGCATCCTTGAAGAGTATGGAAAGAACCTCTATCTAATCTAAGAACAAAATTCCAAATGTTTAAAAATCTGTGAGGGATATTTTTGATGATGGAAATATTGTGTGTATTTATTGTAACAATGTCAGTATCCTGGTTGTGATATTGAACTGTAGTTTTACAATATGTTACCCTCGGAAGAACCTGGATGGAGGATACATGGGATCTTTCTGTGTCATTGCTTACACGTGCATGTGAATTTACAATTACCTCAAAAGTTTAATAAAAAAATGTTTCATGTTACCAGTATATAATACCTACAAAACAGGAGCTTTTATGATATATGCACATATGTCACCTATTTTAAACACTATTTTAGTTTTATAGCAAAATTGAGCAGGAAGGACAGAGGATTCCTATATACTCCTGACCCCACCCATGCACAGCTTCCCCCACTGTCAACGTTCCCCAGCAGAGTGGCACATTTATTATAATTGATGAATTTACCTTGACATACCATAGTTACCCCCGACTCCATAGTTGACATTAGGGTTCCCTCTTGGCAATTGACAAATGTATGATGACATACATTCATCATTATAGTAGCATACAGAAATTTCACTGTCCTAATAATCCTGTGATCTGTCAGTTGCCCTTGACTGCTGGAAACTGCTGATCCTTTTTACTGTCTCCATAGTTTTGCCTTTTCAGAATGTCAGAGTTGGAAGCATATAGTGTGTTGACCTTTCAGACAGTCCTCTTTCACTTAGTAAATGCATTTAAGATTCTTCCTGTCTTTTCGTGGCTTGATAGCTCATTTTCTTTTAGTGCTCAATAAAATTTGTATGCACCACAGTTTACTTATCCATTCACTTACCAAAGGACATCCTGGTTGCCTCCAGTCCTTGGCTATGAATAAAGCTGCCATAAATATCTGGGTACAGGTTTTTGTGTGGACATAAGATTTCAGTTTATTTGGGTAAATATCAAGGAGCATGATTGCTGGATTATATAATGATAGTATGTTTAGTTTTATAAGAAACTGCAAAATTATCTTCCAAAGTGGCTATACCATTTTGCATTCCTATCAGCACTGGATGAGAGTTCCTGTTGCTCTACATCTTTGCCAGCATTTGATGTTGTCAGTAAGGGTTGAATTTTTATTAAACTGGTTTTGAATATTTAATAAGTTAAAAATAAGTTTATTAATATTTGAAGGTGACAGGAAAAGTCATGGTATTATCCCAAAATATTAAAAAAGGCGGGGCAGGAAAACAAGATCTAATAAAGACAAAAAACAACATCTCTTCACTTTTTGTGCTTTTCTTTTCTTTCTTTCTTTCTTTTTTTTTTTTTTTATTTTCCTGCATGCTCACTTTAAGATTAGCTTCTTTGAATGTCTTAAGGAAGTACCTGTTAACCCCCAGAGAGATATCTGGTTTCATGTTGCTATGTGGACAATAAATATGCCAAAAGAAGTAAAGTTGCGAAAGATAAAGACTATAGAACACAAAAAGGATTGATGAATGAAAGTTAGAACAGTTCTCTGAAATGATTTTTGTATCAAGATTCAAGTGTCCAGGCACATTTTCTATCATATTTCTGGAGTATAATAGGAGCATGTTCCAGATATTTTAAAGGAAGGGACCAGGGTATGTAGCAAGCACTGTGGTCCTTTTTTAACACACTCAAAAATAAACTCTTTATGAGTTAAATGTACTCTGGACTCTGGAAACCAGAAAAATAGGAACAAACAAATGACTTAAAAGAAAAAGTGACCACCAATTCATTTATCTTTCCTTAAAATTCCTGAAGAAATTTCCTTTTTGTCATTCAGTTAGGAAAAAAGGAAAATAATAGAGATGCCCCTCTGGGCATATACTCAGGATTAATTATACATAGTTTACTAAGTAGCATATACATAATGCACACTATAGTACAAAATATAGTTTATTATAAATTCTCCCTGAGGTTTTGATAAAACCATTGGCCAGGAATAGTTTGAGTATCATCTATCTTGAACATGTTAGATAATCATTTTCTTTCCCCACTCTAGTTATAGGTCATTGTGCCTTTGAATTGTCAATATTTGCTTCTGAACCCTAATCATCGAAGTCTATGGTATTGCAGTTAAAGTTGGTTATTTTTGTATCAAAGCTAGTTGCAAGAGATAACCATCTGTTAGGTGATATTTTATAAAGATAACACTATCTTTACATGGTTCTCAATATTTAATTAAATGATTTTTGTTTCTGTTTTATTAATTCTCCCACTTGCTTTTATGTCCTAACTTGTCATCTTTGGACTTTGAACATTCTCGTTAGCAAAAAAACCTACTCTAGTATTTCATCTCTTAAATAATCTTCAGTTTATCTTAAAATACTATCCAGCTATTGTGCCTTTTTTTTTTCTATTGTCCTTCAAAGCAAGTGATTCAAAGTTTTGTATACCCACAGTCTCCATTTTCTCATCATTCTATCTCCATATAGTTCCAGTTTGGCTTCAGTACCCATAACTCTGCAGTCTCTTTCTGTCAAGTCAATACCACTTCATGTTCCCATATCTGATGTTCTATTATTTAGTCATCACTGAAAAGACTTCTTAGCATTTAACAAATGTAACCTTTTCTTTTTAAGATTTTATTTTTTTATTTGACAGAGAGAGAGACAATGAGAGAAGGAATACAAGCAAGGGGAGTGGGAGAGGGAGAAGCAGGCTTCCCGCTGAGCAGGGAGCCCTATGGGCTTGATCCCAGGACTCTGGGATTAGGACCTGAACCGAAGGCAGACGTTTAACGACAGAACCACCCAGGTGCCTCCTAAATGTAACCCTTTTCTAAAAAAAAAAACCAAAAAAACTTTTTATGTTTTATTTTGCCTGTTACTCTACTCTTCCCTAGTGTGTTCTTGGTTCTTCTCTGCTTCCTAACAAATGATGGAAAAGTCCTGAGCCGATTCCTTGGCTGCCATCTTCTTGTTTCTATGTATTCTTATTCTTTACAACCTACGAGATTTTGTCCAGTTTCGTAACTTTCAGTCCCAACTACCTATTAAGTCCCACATACACATCTTTTTTTTTTTTTTAAAGAATTTCTATTTATTTATTTGAGAGAGAGAGAGTGAGAGAGAGCATGAGAGGGGAGAATATCAGAGAGAGAAGCAGACTCCCCCATGGAGCTGGGAGCCTGATGTGGGACTCGATCCTGGGACTCCGGGATCATGACCTGAGTGGAAGGCAGTCGCTTAACCAACTGAGCCACCCAGGTGCCCCCACATACACATCTTCAAAGCTGCACGTTTCTCAGAGCTCTGTTTATCCACTGGTCTATTAGACTCTTCAATTTCATGTTTAAAGGGCAATCAAATATAATATGGGTAAACCATAATATTCATTCCCCTCAAGCCTTTTCCTAAAGCTGTTTCTCTCCCTGGTTTTCTGATCTCAGCAACCAGTGTTATTTGCTTAAGTCAAAATCCATGTATAGCAGTGCTTAAAAGATTTTTCCCAGTTAATTCAGAATTTTATCTATATCTCTGTATCCCTACATTGATTATGATACATTTATACATATATCTTATAAATATAAGATCTTTTACATATATATATATCTACAACATCTGTTTTTCTCTAAAAGTCCAATAGTTATAGTTGCTGAGTAGATGTTTTTGCTTAGTACGTGGATGGACTTCGTTGTTTAGCAAGTTATGCTCATTTACATATGAATTCCAAAATCACTTTTAGATTTTTTTAAAGATAATTTAACCTCTATGTGGACCAATTTTAGGAATTGTTTAAAAAGAGTTCAGAAAAACTAGAAGTGCTTTGCATTACGGTTTTTGAGGCTTTTAAAACTTATAAAAAATACTCCCAAGAATTTAAAACTGGTTTGTATCTCCTCCATATATATCAGATATATCACCCTTGTTGATATATTTATTATGCTTTGATATGTTTTTCATTTTTCCTACTGTGTTAACTAGTATATAAGGTTGTCAGTAAGTTTTTGAGTTATTCTATTAAAAGCCAAGCATTTTTATTTTTTCAAAGTTCAGAAAACATCTTGACTTTTAAAGATAATAGTATTTTTCTGAAATTGTTTGGTTTCTACTTTGTCTTTTTTAAATTACCACGTTTTTCCAGTTTTATTGAAAAATAATTGACATATGTCACAATAAATTTAAAGGATAGAGCATGATGGTTTAGTTAACATATATTGTGAAATGAGTATCACAATAGGTTCAGCTAACAATCATCTTATATAAAAACAATTAAGAAAAAGGAAAAAATAATTTCTCCTTGTAAAGAGAACTCTTAGGAATTACTCTTAACAACTTCCCTCTGTATTATAGAGCAGTGTTAGGTATAGTACTTGTATAGCTACTATTTATAACTGGAAGTTTGTATCTCTTTTTTCAAGTTTTTAATTTAAATTCCATTTATGTAACATACAATATAATATTAGTTTTGGGTATACAATATAAGTAATTCAACACTTCCATACATGACCAGGTGCTCTTCACAATAAGTGCATTCCTTAACCCCCATCACCTCTTTAAGCTATCTCCCCACCCACCTCCCTTCTGGTAACCATCAGTTTGTTCTCTGTAGTTAAGAGTCTTGGGACACCTGGGTGGCTCAGTCGGTTAAGCATTTGCCTCTGGCTCAGGTCCTGATCCTAGGGTCCTGGGATCGAGCCCAGCCTTGGACTCCCTGCTCAGTGGAGAGTCTGCTACTCCTTCTCCCCCTGCTTGTGCTCTCTCTCTCTCTCTCTCTCTCTCTCACGCACTCACTCTTTCTGTCAAATAAATAAATACATAAATATCTTTTAAAAAAGTCTCTTGGTTTGCCTCTTTTCTCTTTTGCTCATTTTTAAAAAAAGATTTATTTATTTATTATCACAAGCAAGGGAATGGGGAGAGGGGAAAGGAGGAGAGGGGGAGGCAGAAGCAGGCTCCCCACTAAGCAGGGAGCACAACACAGGGCTTGATCCCAGCACCCCAGGATCATGACCTGAGCAAAAGGCAGACGCTACCAACTGAGCTACCCAAGCACCCCTCATTTGCTTCATTTCTTAAATTCCACTTATGAGTGAAATCGTATGGTGTTTGTTTCTCTGACTGACTGACTTTGCTTAGCATAATACTCTCCAGCTCCATTCGTGGCCTTGCAAATGGCAAGATTTCGTTATTTTTTATGGCTAACATTCCATTTGTGTGTGTATGTGTGTGTGTGTGAGTGTATACACATACATTTACACACACATATGACCTCTTCTTTATCCATTCATCATGCTGGACACTTGGACTGTTTCCATCACTTGGCTCTTGTAGATGAGGCTCCTGTAAACACAGGGTTGCATGTATCCTTCAGAATTAGTGTTTTTATATTCTTTGGTTAAATACCCAGTAGTGTGATTACTGGGTCAGAAGGTGGTTCTATTTTTAACCTTTTGAGGAATCTCCATACTGTTTTCCACTGTCACTGCACCAGTCTGCTTTCCCACCAACTGCAAGAGGGTTCCTTTTTCTCCCTATCATCACAGCACCTGTTGTTTCTTGTATTGTCGACTTTAGCTCTTGTGACAGGTGGGAGGTGATATTTCATTGCAGTGTTTATTTGCATTCCCCTGAGGTAAGGATCTTTTCATGTGTCTGTTAGCCATCTGTATGTCGTCTTTGGAAAAATGTCTATTCATGTCTTCTGCCCTTTTTAAATTGCATTATTCTCTTTTTGAGTGTTGTGTTTTATAAGTTCTTTATAGATTTTGATACTAACCCTTTATTAGATATGTCATTTGAAAATATCTGCTCCCATTCCAAAAGCTGCTTTTTAGTTTTGTTGATTGTTTCTTTCACTGTACAGGAGGATTTTTTATTTTTATTTCGATGTAGTCCCAATAGTTTATTTTTGATTTTGTTTCCCTTCCTCAGGAGACATATCTAGCAAGAAATAGCTACAGCTATATTAAAGAAGTTACTGCCTCTATTAGCTTTCAGGATTTTTATGGTTTTAGGTCTTTACTCTATTTTGAAATTATTTCAGTGTATGGTGTAAGGAAATGGTCCAATTTCATTCTTTTGCATGTAGCTGTCCAGTTTTCCCAACACCATTTGTTGAAGAGACTGTCTTGTTCCCATTGGATATTTCTTAGTTTGTTGAAGATTAACTCACCATATAATTGTGGGTTCATTTTGGGTTCTCTGTTGTGTTGACCTATGTGTCTATTTTTGTGCCAGTACCATAGTGTTCTGATTACTACAGTTTTATAGTATAACTTGAAATTGCAATTGTGATGCCTCTTACTTTGTTTTTCTTTTTGAAGTTTGCCTTTGGCTATTTTGGGTCTTTTTTTTTTTTTTGTTTTTGTTTTTGTTTTTTAAGATTTTATTTATTTATTTGACAGAGAGAAATTACAAATAGGCAGAGAGGCAGGCAGAGAGAGAGCAGGGAGCCCGATTCGGGCCTCAATCCCAGGACCCTGAGATCATGACCTGAGCCGAAGGCAGAGGCTTTAACCCACTGAGCCACCCAGGTGCCCACTTCTGAGTTTTCTGAAAGGTGAATCAAATGTGTGTGTGTGTGTGTGTGTGTGTGTGTGTGTGTGTGTGTGTGTGTGTGTGTGTATTCCCCCCCCTTCATGTCCTCACTCCCAAAGGAGGGGCTGTGAACACCTCTGAACAGCCAGCTCCTGAGCACCTTGGAGCCTAGTTAGAAGCATGAGCTGTACAAGCCCATTCCTAAATATTTACCCAAGAGAAATGGAGACTTTAGTTCACACAAAAACCGGTACACAAAGGTTTATGCGCACTTATTCATAGTTGCCCCAAACTGGGCACCACCCAAATGCCCTTCAATTAGCGAATGGACACAAACTGTAGTACATCCATACAATGCAATAGGGTTCATCACTTAAAAGGAACAAACAACAGATGTATGCAGCAACAGAAGAAATCTCAAATGCATTTTGCTAAGTGAAAGGAGCCAGTCTCAAAAGGTTATATGATTCCATTCATAGGTCATTCTGGGAAAGGCAAAACAGAAAACAGATCCCTGGGTGCCCAGGACTGCTGGTGAATGGAAGAAGGGGATTGACTATGAAGAGGCACAAGGGAATTTTTTTTTTGCGGTTCCATACCGATGTTAGGATTGTTTGTTCTAGCTCTGTGAAAAATGCTGGTGGCATTTTGATAGGAAGTCCATTAAATGTGTAGATTGCTTTGGATAGTATAGAAATTTTAACACCATTTGTTCTTATGATCCATGAGCATGGAATATCTTGCCATTTGTTTGTGTCATCTTCAGTTTCTTTCATCAGCACATTATGGTTTTCAGGGTATAGGTCTTTCACCTCCTTGGTTAAATTTATTCCTAGGTATTTTGTGGTGCAACTGTAAATGAGACTGCTTATTTCTCTTTCTGCTACTTCATTCTTAGTGTATAGAAATGCAACTGATTTACATATATTGATTCTATATTCTGTGACCTTACTGAATTCATTTATCAGTTCTAGTAGTCTTTTGGTGGAGTCTTTCTTGTTTTATTTTTTTAAATTTATTTGAGAGAGAGAGAGAGAGAGAGAGAGAGAGAGAGAGAGAGAGATTGANGAGAGAGAGAGAGAGAGAGAGAGAGAGAGAGCATGAGAGAGGAGAAGGTCAGAGGGAGAAGCAGACTCCCCATGGAGCTGGGAGCCCGATGTGGGACTTGATCCTGGGACTCTGGGACCAGGACCTGAGCCGAAGGCAGTCGCTTAACCAACTGAGCCACCCAGGTGCCCCTTACTTTTTTACATAAAGTATCATGTTATCTGCAAATAGTGAAAGTTGCGTAGTATAGACATTTTGACAATATTCTTCCAATCCATGAGCATGGGATGTCTTTCCATTTCTTTATATCCTCTCCAGTTTCTTTCATCCTTCCCTTCCCTTCCTTCCCTTCTCTTCCCTTCTCTTTTTCCCTTCCCTTCCCTTCTTCCCTTTCCTTCCCCCCTTTCTTTTTCTTTCTTACCTCACCCTTCCTTCCTTCCTTCCTTCCTTCCTTCCTTCCTTCCTTCCTTCCTTTCTTTCTTTCTTTCTTTCTTTCTTTCTTTCTTTCTTTCTTTCTTTCTTTTTATTAATTTGAGAGAGAGAGCACAAGCATGGGGAAGAGGCAGAGGGAGAGGGACAAGCAGGCTCTCTGCTGAGCTGAGAGCCTGAGGTGGGGCTCAATCCCAGGACTTGGAGATCATTACCTGAATGGAAGGCTGATGCTCAACCATCTGAGCCACCCTGGTGCCTCTGTCTTCTGTATATAGTATCATGTCATCTGCAAATAGTGGAGGTCTGACTTCTTCCTTGCCGATTTCAATAATTTTTATTTCTTTTTGTTGTCCGATTGTTGTGGCTAGGACTTCCAGTACTGTGTTGAATAATAGGGGTGAAAGTAGACATCCCTGTCTTGTTCCTGGCTGTAGAAGAAAAGCTCTCAGTTTTTCCCCATTGATGATGATATTGGTGGGTTTTTTTTCATATATGGCCCTTATTATGTTGAAGTATTTTCCCTCTAAAACTAGTTTGTTCAAGTTTATATCACGAATGCATGTTATACTTTATCAAATGCTTTTTCTGCATCTATTGAAATGATCATATGGCTTTTATCTTTTTCTCTTACTAATATGATGTATTATGTCAATTTGCAAATATTGAACAACCTTTCCTTTTAACTCAGGAATAAATCCCACTTGATTGTGGTGAATTATTTTTTTTACTGTATTGTTGATTTGGCTTGCTAGCATTTTATTGAGAATTTTTGCATCTGTATTCAGGATACTGAATGGGCAAGGATATTGGCCATTTTACTGGTGTCTTTTTTTTTTTTTTACTGGTGTCTTTGTCTAGTTTTGGTATCACTGTAATGTTGGGCTTATAGAATGAATTTATAAGTTCCTTCCTTTCTATTTTTTGGAATAGTTTGAGAGAATAGGTATTAACTTGTCTTTAAATGTTTGGTAGAATTCATCTGTGAAGCCATCTGGCCCTGGACTTTTTTTGTTGAGAAATATTTGATTACTGATTCAATTTCCTTGCTGGTTATAGATCTGTTCAAGTTTTATATTTCTTCCTCTCTTAAGTTCTGGTGGTTTATATGTTTCTGGGAATTTATGCATTTTTTCTAGATTGTCCAATTTTTAGGCATGTAGATTTTCATACTCTTATAATTATTTGTATTTCTGTGGTGTTGGGTATTTCTCTTTTGTGATTTTGTTTATTTGGGCCCTTTTTTGATAATTCTGGCTGGAGGTTTATGAATTTTATTAATTTTTTCTAAGAACCAGCTCCTGTTTTCACTAATCTGTTCTTTTTTTTCTTTTTATTTTCTGCATCATTTGTTTCTGCTGTAATCCTTATTATTTTCTTCCTTCTGCTGGCTTTACGCTTCATTTGTTGTTTCTTTTCTAGCTCCTTTATGTGTAAGGTTAGTTGTACATTTGAGATTTTTCTTGCTTCTTGAGGTAGACCAGTATTGCTTTATAAATCTCTCTTAAGTCCACTTTTGCTGCATTCTAAAGGTTTGGACCATTGTATTTTCACTTCCATTTGTTTCCATGATTTTTTTTTAATTCTTTTATTTCCTTGTTAACCTATTCATTGTTTAGTAACATGCTGTTTGACTTCCATGTATTTGTGGTCTTTCCTGATGTTGTATTTTGTTTGACTTCTAGTTAGCATTGTGGTCAGAAAAGGTGCATGTTATGACTTTGATCTTGAATTTGTTGAAGCCTGTTTTGTAAACTAATATGTGATCTATTTTGGAAACTGTTCCATGTACACTTCAAAGAATGTGTATTCTTGTGTTTTAGGATGGAATGTTGTGAATATATTTGTTAAGTCCTTCTGGTCCAATGTGTCCTTCAAAGCCATTGTTTCCTTGTTGATTTTCTGTTTAGATGATCTGTCTATTGATGTAAGTGAGATGTTAAGTTTTCTTTTTATTACTGTATTATCAATTAATTTTTTTGTGTTTATTATGCATTTTGGTGATCCCATTTTAGGTGCATAAATATTTACAATTATTATATGGTAGGTGTGTATATGTGTGTCTGTGTGTGTATAGATAGTTATAGATATGGCTTGTATCTTTTGAACAACTTTATCTTTATCCCTCTCCTCCCACCCCCTGCTTCTGGTAACCAAAGTCTGAACTCTTTTTCCTGAGTTTTTTTTTTTTTTTTTGAAATCGTATATAAGTGAAATCATACAGTATATGTCTTTTTCTGTCAGACTTATCTTACCTGAAAAATGCCTTCAAGATTCATTCATGTTGTTGGAACTGGTTGGATTTCCTCATATTTTTTAATGGTCAGATGATATTTCATTGTTTCTATATACCACAACTTTTTATCCATTCATCCATTGTTTGACACTTGGTTGTTTCTGTATCTTGACTATTATAAATAATGCAGTTTTAACATGGGGTTGGAGATATCTTTTCAAGTTAGTGTTTATTTTCTTTAGCTATATTCCCAGGAGTGCTATTACTGGATCAGATGGTAGTTCTATTTTAATTTTTTGAGGATTCTCCATATTACTTTCTATAGGTAATTGCCACTTTTTTTGGTGTGTTTTCATGGAATTTTTTTTACCAGGCCTTTCCTGTTACCATCCTAAGTGAACACAGAATCACATGCTAATGGGTTTTCCCAATGTCTTCAGACTCAAGTTCATGACTGTTTCCTCACATAATTCTAATTGGGACAAAGGATGGACTTAATGCCAGCTTCCCTCTCTCATGGTTAGACAAGTACTATCTGGCTTGATTTTTTTTTTTTCCTAATCAGAATGCTACAGAATTGAGTAATACTCTATAACTATTGTAGTTTATGAAAACAAGACTTTTTAGAAACAAGATATTTTGATGAATCGGAGTGTGTTTCCACTGTTGTATTAAACAGGTTTTAATTGGTATTCAGATGGAAGAAACCAATTGAAATTCTAAGGGTGCTTTGCTTTAATAATGAACAGTAAAGCCACAGGCAATACTTAAAAAAACACATAAATGATAGGAAAATTTAACAATGTGGTGTGCCAAACACAATCCTTTGGACTGATATTCTGAGGTAGCTGCCGTGACTGGAATCATTCCTCATTAAAAACTGCAGGTAGACTGTGTGTATTTACAAAGTATTAGGAGGTTGTTGGCACAGATGATCACTCAAAATCAGTTGCTTCCAAATGGTCAAAATAAAACAAATACCAGTAAAATAAACATGCTTACTGTGTTTATACTGGTACTAAAAATATCATTTCAAGATGAATGATATTTTTTCAGAATGAATATGAAAACACAAATTATATTCTAGGCCATTTCTTTTCAATACATTGAGAAAATTTAATCTCAACTTCCTAACACTTCAGTTAGTTATACACACAGTATGGAATGACACATCACTGTGTAAATCATTTTTTGATATCGGAACTAATTAATTTCATGAAGATCTACCATCAGCAAACACAATCAGATAAGAACAAAGCAAAAAAAAAAAACCCAACCCCCCAGAAAAGTTATATGGCAAGGGCTTTGCCAAAAGGGAAGAAAGGAATAAAAAGTAACAACGTTGGAGCATTTCTCTTATGCATAAAAACATGTAAGAAGCTGAACTTTGGGTAATTTGTATGTAACGAGTAGAGTCCAATAAAATTTCTTCAAATTGTCTCATCTGTTCAGTGAAGTTACATAACTATTTTAAAAATTCTTGTAACTTTCTAGAAAGTAGTAACAATCCTATCAGTGTAATTACATTAGACGGTGTTTTCTTCAAACAGGAATATTCCAGGGCAACAAATCTGTTTCCCTTTTTTCACTGTACTTTCTACTTCTCCCTTTAAGATTTCCCTCATTCTTCTTCATCCCCCATGTAACAATGTCAAATTTGTCCTTCCTCCCTCTTGACTTTTGGTTTGTGCTTGCTTTCAACTAATACTTAAAACTTTGCAGATTCTGCTGAAATACTAGTTTACATTTCCAGAGAATAAATTCATATAACTATCTCTAAAATTCTTTTTTTTTTGGGTGTATAAATTTTACTGAAAATGTTTTTTTCCTTAGTTCTAATCTGGGTTTATTGAACTGTTGTTCAATTGTTGAATTTCTGTGGATTTACATTCAATATATTTTGTGTGTATAAACATATCCTGAGTATTATTATTGATTAATAACTGTCCATCAAGTGTTTATTTGTGTCATTTGAAATGACTCTCTTTTTGGAATTTGAGATATGTGGGCATGGATTTAAAAGGATTTTCAAAAATTGTGCTTTTATTTCTTAATAACAGAGACAGACTGATCCAGCATAATTTTTTTTTCTTTAGCATAGGAACCTAGAAGAAAACAGTATTTTATATTATTCACCCATTCATTTATTCATTCAGCAATTATTTATTTGATTTACTCCTATGAGACTAACATGGTCCTTGAAGTTCTACAGAAAGGCCAGGCAAAAGAAAAACATTTTTTTCCTCTTTATATTAAAAAAAAATGGGATGCTTGGTTGGCACAGTCAGTTGAACGTCTGCCTTCAGCGTGGGGATCGAGTCCTGCCTGGGGCTTCTTGTTCAGTGGGGAGCCTGCTTTTCCCTCTGCCTGATTCTCTCTCCCTCTCTCTCTCTCAATCTCCCTCTCTGACAAATAAATAAATAAAATCTTAAAAAAAAATTTAACCCTGCAAAGAAGTTGAAAGAATAATGTAATAACATCCATATAAATATTTGACATTAATGATGGTGGTGGTGCTGTTGCTTTTTCTTTTTCCTCTTTCTCCTTTTTCCCTCTATCATACATGTTTCTAGCAGGATCTAATCATCAAGGCATTTATTGTTATTGATGGTTTAATTTGTTTATATAGAAATGTTCCCCAACCATTTTTTCTGTTTCATGCCTTTGACATTTTGGAAGAGTTTAAATTAGTTTTCCTGTAAAATACTTCATATCTAGATTTCTCTGATAGTTTTCTCCGGATTGAAATACGACTGGTAAGGGTACTACATAAACAAAGGTGTTTCTGTGTGTGTGTGTGTGTTTTACTTTTTCTATTTACATTTCATTTTTTCACATTTTTATGCATTGTCTGCACATTCACAAATTCTTTTCATGCTGTGAGACTTATTGTGTGGAGATTTGTGTTAATCTAATTAGAAATAGTTTGGGGTTTGATGTTTGTTCTTGCTCTGGCTATTGTCAGTGCCTAGGAAAGTTCAAATTCCTGTAGTTATACGTTGGGTTAACAGTATGGGCAAGTTTTTTAGGGGTTTGTCTGAGGCTAATTGCTGTTGTCTTTGAGTCTGCCCACTTGCCTCCTGGTCTTCCCTTTGTACTGTTTCCTCAGAGAATGTCTTTTGCAGTCCTCTCAGTAGTGTTCCACTGTTCTCTTCCTTGAAGCTTGTTAGTGTGGTAGTGGAGGGGTGTTGGTAAAGTTTCTCTGTTGATCTGATGAAGTCTTAGTCTTTGGCTGGCACTGTGAAGCTGAATCTCAGGGGGCATGGCCTTCCCAGTGTTCTGTATCTGCTATAGATAGAATGCTGAACCTGTTTACCTCAGAGGTGGAGATTCTGCTCCTCTGGCATAGAACATCCAACCATCCATCCATCCCTTCATCCATCCATCCATCCATCCATCCATCCATCCATCCATCCATCCATCAATCCATCCATCTCTCTATTGAATTTCTTTTCTCTACTAGATACAGGGAGTTTCTGCTAGAGCTTCCCAGATAGTTTCATTGTTCTTTCTCCTTTAGATTTGCTCTATAGAGGAAATCATTGAGGTAGTTCTGGGAGGATTTTGGCAGTGGCTGCTATTTCTCTCGTCCAGCCAGGAGCATAAATTATTTTCAGAAATCTCTCTCATTTTTCTTATTAATCATCTGGTAGAGTTCCTATGGGAAAATCCTTCCAGAGTTTTCTTCCGTCTCCCACTCTATGGTCCCAGATGCTTCACTTTTTTACACTAGCCCATAATGGAACTTTGGCAATTCTTAACTGGCTTTATGGCACTCCATGATATCTTTGCCAGGTAAGTAAATGTCCTGGTACTGTTTCTTACCTGCAGGTGAATGCCTTATAAAATATTTTGGTTCAGTTGTTTGCCTTACAGCTTCATTTCTCTGATGAGTTAACAAAAGTTGTTTTCAGTTTTTCCAGTTTTTTTTTTCTTGACGTAAGTGTGGGAACAGCACCCTTTTCTGCTTGCAGTATCTCAACGACAGATTTTTTAAAGCACCATTCCTTTAACTCTCGTAGCAAAAAATTTGCTCATCACAGCATCTGGAGCATAGCAGAGTCTCAGTAATTATAAGTTTATTTTCTATTTGTTTAATTTTGACGTATTTTGCCCTTTTGAAGCTATTATTTATAAGTGATAATACTTTAAACCAGATTTCTCCACAATATTCTGACAAATACCTTTCAGCAAGATGTTAATTGCTAACTTGTGGAAGGAGAAGGGGATAGAGGTATAGTATTTCATGACAAAATAATTTGAGGAAATATTGGTTAAGCAAGTTAAATGGTTTCTTTAATGAAGTCATTCTCAGAGCTATTCATTATTTTTGCACAGAGGTGTGTAATATGCACATTAGGTTTTTCATAAAACATCCACTAATAATTCCTAAAAGAACCTAAAATTTAAAAAATGCCTGTGATCTATTGGTTATTTATATATATCAGTGAGATTGAAAGAATTAAATTTGAGACAAAATTTCACTAAATGGCAGCAAGAAAATTGTATGAAAATACCAGACATTAAACATATAATAAAATGATTAGGAAATACTAATGATTTTGAGAAGTATCACTTGCCATGGGTATACTCATATAGGAGAGAATAAATGTGTATGTTGTATAATAACTATATAAGATTTATAGGCCAAGTAATCTGACGATTAGAATTGGAGGAGACATTGTAATATACATGTTAATTTCTTTTAGAATATTTTTTTCTTATTTAATCATTTAATATTTGCATTTGCTATGTGATATTCTGTACTTTACGTTTGGCCCAAAATATTTACACTGAAAACCAGTTTCATTCTGTTTTCACATTAGGGCAAGATTTGCGAATTCTATACCCATTTTTCTCTACACAGTTGCATTTGAGGAGTGGATGATACATCATGTTGCCAAACATATGCCTCTTTAGCAAACCAGAGACTCATTATTAAGATAAAAAACCATTGAACTTGCACATTGGAAGTGCACAATGGGTACTCTTTGTTACTCTATGAATCAGGTTCATGACATAACTTATGTCTCTGGAGGATGTGTTGAACAAACTAATTCTAACAATTCAATCAGTCTGAACTCTTTCCTGAAGCCGAGTTGTCTTTTCTCTCTCCTGAGGTTTTCTGAGTCAAATGCAAATAAAGAGGGAACATCACTATCATCTCTTCCCTAATCAGTTGTCACCTCATGTGTCCTCAGGGTGATAGACTCACGCAGTGGTATAGTTCTCTTAAGACAATGAGAGCTGAAATTTCTGATGAAGGAAAAGGAAGTGAAGTCACTTCTCATATGTATAGTTTTGGAAAAATTAATGTTAATAAACAGGTTTTTGTGATTAAAATACTAGTCAATCAAATGTAGTTTTAAATTGAGTCGGAATTTAATGTCAGTAACAGTATTGTCATGGATATGAATATCATTATTAAGAACACATATAAACTTCAGTATACTTTGATGCTGTTCAGTCTTACTTATCACAAATATGGGAATGTACTTAAAAAATATTTCTTAGCACACAAAAGTCAGAGACGAAACACTGATTTGTGAACTCAGTTTTGTAGCTCCTCAGTAAACATTTTATAAGAACAGTCATCAGTGATATGGCTCTTAGATGGAAATGGCAGGTAGGTAAAAACAACTTTATGGGATGTGACCCTAATTTTTGCTTGACTGGGTAAAATTTGGAAAGATAACACAGTTGATCCAAATTTCTTCCTCTAGTTAAGAGAATTATGTGGTTACCAGATTCAGAATATTTTTACAAGTATTTAGCTGATTTACAGTAGCACCTATTTATTCTGTTTATTTTTTCATTTATTAACTGTATCGATATCCAAGTCATCTACTCCCTTCCTTCCTTTAAGCTAAATTCTTTCTTTTGAATCCATTCTCTGAATAACTTTTTTGTTTCATTTTATGTTTGAAGGTTATGTTTTCATCCTTCAGACAAATAAAACCATGTTTGTCATATGCATCCCAGCATCTGCCACTCATCAGTAGAGGCAAGTCTAGAGTCACTGCAGATTGGGAAATCCTCTCCAAATCTCCAGTGATTGAAGTTCATTAACTGAAGAATGTTCCAGGAGCCCTTGTTCTACCCTACATTTGTTTTCCCAACCTCCATTTCTTTCCAAACTAGTAAAATCTGACATCTGCTTATACCACCATTATGGAAAATGAAAAACACTGTGATTTAAGCGGTCAGTTTTATTTCTCATCATATTCAAGCTCACTGAAATACAGGACTATATCATTAATAAGATTATAGAATGAATAATAATCATTCATTTTTTATGTTAACTGGACATTTTTTTTGTGTGTGTACAGTCAACTCAAATTTACATTTACATGAATTTGTGGTCCAGGGTCTAGGCTCTCTGACATTTGAAGGGTTTTGTTGGCTTGATCACAATGTGAAGGCAGAAGAGAAGGATTAAAGGAAACAAGACCTCTTGAGGTATGAACACAAAACTACATGGTTGTGCTTTCCCTTCATTCTTTTAGAGCAAGTCACAGACCTAGTCCAGATCCAAGGAGTGGGGATAATAATCCACTTTTATTGGGAAGAGTTGAAAACAGACAATCTGCCACAGTGACACAGTTGTCTGTGTTGCTTTCTGGAATTCTCTCTCTGCATTTGAAGATACCATTAACTCGTTTTCTCTTCAAACTCTAGGGCTTTTCTCCTTCTTGGGGCTCCTCTTAATTTGCTCAGTTCTTCGGTTGTGGGTTTTTTGGTTTTTTGTTTTGTTTTTTTTAGGGTAATTCCATCTTTCTGCTTTGTTCTCAAGCTACATTTTCCTTATGGGTCTTATTGTCCATGTCCATGCTTTTGGAAACCACTTATAAGGAGATGTAATTAAAGCTATCCTACAGGCTCCAGGACATATATCACATTTAAGACTCAACATTTTCACTTAGCTATGAGTAGGATGTGTAAAAATAGAAATTTAAAAAACAATTCTTAATAGCATTTGGTATATTCTCTTTGTATGTTAATGACTAACGAAATCTTTTTAAAATGAAATCTTGAAATTCAGTGTTCTCCCTTTCTTAATATATAATTTGTCCAAAAGACTTCTATTTTAAAATCATGAGAATATCTTGGGGCGCCTGGGTAGCTCAGTGGGTTAAAGCCTCTGCCTTCGGCTCAGGTCATAATCTCAGGGTCCTGGGGTCAAGCCCCGCATTGGGCTCCCTGCTCAGGAAGGATCCTGCTTCCTCCTCTCTCTCTGCCTGCCTCTCTGCCTAGTTGCAATTTCTCTCTCTGTGTCAAATAAGTAAAAAAAAAAAAATCATGAGAATATCTTACAGTTTTAACAATAGAAAAAAGCAAAGACTTTTATTAGTTGTTGGTAATATGTTTATAGTTGAGGTAATCTCTCCCACTGATTTGGTTGGGAAGAATCTATAACTTTGTTGTGAATAAAGATAAGCAGAAAGTGAGATTTTAACATTTCATGATCTTGCCCCATCTTAGTAATTACCTTGTTACTTTTGTCAAAAACCTGTGAGTCATCTTTAAAACCTTCCTCTATGTGGTAATTTAAATCCAATCAATTCAAATCACTAATCCTGCCAGTTCTACCTCTCGTGTTCTTGACACTCCCAAGATACCCTTATTAATTCCCTATATTACTATAAATGAGTGCACTCTACTGGTTTTTGGTCATCCACTTTTATCTCAATCCCAGGCCACAGTGAGCCCTACATTAGAGATAAATCTCATTATCATGCTCTGCTGAAACACACTTCTGTGATTTTTCATTACCTTTAGAATAAAAAAAACCCCACCAAACTTTCATAGGCAGTATATGATCGGATCACTATGTAATTCTTAAACTACTTTTTGTATAATTTTTCCCTTTTCTGTTATCTTTAATCACATTTACTATATTTCATTTCTTGGAAGGAACCATTTTTTTTCCTCAAAAGAATCTTTGCCTTCACTGTTTCTTCATACCTCATTAGCAAACCAGTTCACAGCCCTCCACCATGAATTTATGTACATATTCCAAAAGGCTTCTTATCACCACATCATAAATTTGTCTCTCTTTCTTGTTCTTTGAAAATTCTTTGATTGCCTTGTTCATATCTGTCTCTCCAGTGTTTGCCACAATCCCTGACGTGTATTAGATACTAAATTAACTTAGGCAGTGATCTCTTAAAAATAATTTTACATACAATTTGCTAGTTGCCTTGGGAGGGAGATATAGATATAGATATAGATATAGATATAGTCAGTGTCTAGTATCTTTGTAGNATAATTTTACATACAATTTGCTAGTTGCCTTGGGAGGGAGATATAGATATAGATATAGATATAGATATAGATATAGATATAGATATAGATATAGTCAGTGTCTAGTATCTTTGTATTTCTTGGTCATAATAGCTAGAACCATTTAACAGTAGCACTCATGTTTAAATTTAGCCTTGAGAACCTAGAGAAATGGACTACCCTACTTTCTGATATGACGTTGTCTTTTTAATGCAGTCTTTATGNGAGCCCGATGCGGGCCTCGATCCCAGGACCCTGAGATCATGACCTGAGCCGAAAGCAGAGGCTTTAACCCACTGAGCCACCCAGGCGCCCTGACGTTGTCTTTTTAATGCAGTCTTTATGTCCACTTTTATTTCAGAAGGCCTTTGGGCATGATATATTTCTTTATAGTTTTAGAGTGCTCTTAATACTATGAAATTTAATTTAATTTTACATTGCATAAAATTCCAAGTTGATGCTATATAAGAGAAATCTCCTTTGAGTGGTTTAGGAATATTTCGCCTATTACTTGTGATACTGCTATAGAAAAAGGAAGAAACAAGGCATTTGTATCCAAATTTCACATCCTACAGGAAAAATTAGGAAGCTTGATATTTCAATTACTCTACCAGCAAGTGTTTTAAATCAGATTCTGTATAACTTTAATTAAGGACTTCTATAATCTCAAAGTGTTCTAGATATTTCAGGCTTTCTTCAGTCATTGTCTCTTTTTCTCTCTCTCTTTAGAATAAACATCAGGCAACCCTCCTTAAGACACCACCGAATTAATTGAAATCATCTCTTGTTTACTATGTATGTGTTAAAATACCAAACTTGAAATCAGAACATGTTAGTACAAAGTGACAATCAGTTATGTCACACCAGTGTCTTAAAAATATTTAATGTCTGATGTTAGGCTAAATGTTCCACAGCCAACTGAGCTCACCTAGCCATGAATGAGATTGAGGAACATAGATAGAAAGTCATTTTACCTATGATAATAATTTAAATGATTTTAAGTAGACCCTTTTTATTTATTTATTTTTAAAGATTTTATTTATTTATTTGACAGAGAGAGAGATCACAAGTAGGTAGAGAGGCAGGCAGAGAGAGAAGAAGCAAGCTCCCCTCTGAACAGGGATCCCGATGCTGGGCTCGATCCCAGGACCCTGAGATCATGACCTGAGCCGAAGGCAGAGGCTTTAACCCCATGAGCCACCCAGGGGCCCCTTAAGTAGACTCTTTTTAAATGTCCAGGGAAATCAATTTAGTACTAGGAATGAGTAAATACATGAGGTATGCGAAAATATTTTTTTTTAATTTTATGGATGAAAAGAGTTACTTTCCCCATGAAAAGTAATTACCATGGGAAGCATAGTTATGTAGTGCTACGCTGGCTTACAGTTTTGATAATATTTATTTATTTATTTATTATTACTTTTCTACTCTAAATATTTTTTTAAATTTAATATTATTATTATTATTATTATTATTATTATTATTATTATTATTTGCCCCAGGGGTACAGGTCTGTGAATCACCAGACTTACATCTTTCGTAGCATTCACCAAAGCACAAACCCTCCCTAGTGTCCATAACCCATCCACCCTATCCCTACCCTCCCACCCCCAAGTAACCCTCAGTTTGTTTTGTGAGATTAAGAGTCTCTTAGATAATATTTATGTTAATATTGCTTTAGTTTAGGGTTTATTTGATATCTGCTCAAAATCAGATTTAATTCCTTATAGTCATAACCTATTTTTTTTTATTATCACTGATAGTATATGTGTGTTTCTGTGTGTGCCTATGTGTGATTTAGACAGAATTGAGGAAGGGATTTTAAATTGCCATGCTGTTGTCATCTTCACATGATATTCTTTAAAAAATTGAATAATATCCATAGCTAGTTATTTCATATGACTTAAAATTTTTAAAAAAATAAAAAATTCACCTTCCCCCACAAAACAAATAATCCAGTTAAGAAATGGCCAGACGACATGAATAGATACCTTTCCAAAGAAGACATGCACATAGCTAATGGACACATGGAAGGATGTTCAACATCACATCATCAGGGAAATACAAATCAAAATTACAATAAGCTATCACCTCACACCTATGAGAATGGCTAAAATCAACAACACAGGAAACAACAGATGTTGCTGAGGATGTGGAGAAAGGGGAACCCTCTTGTTCTGTTGGTGGGAATGCAGACTGGCACAGCCACTCTGGAAAAGAGTACAGAGGTTCCTCAAAAGGTTAAAAATAGAACTACCCTACTGCCCATCAGTTGCACTACTGAGTATTTACCCAAAGGATACCAAAATACTGATTTGAAGGCATATATATGCCCTGATGTTTATAGCAGCATATCAACAAATAGCCAAATTACACAAAATGCCCAAGTGTCCCTTGACTGATGAATGGATAAAGAGGAAGTGGTATGTATGCACAAGGGAATATTTCTCAGCCATACAAAAGAATGAAATTTTGCCAGTTTCAATGATGTGGATGGAGCTAGGGAGTATTATGCTAAGTGAAATAATCAGAGAAAGACAAATACCATATGATTTCACTCATTATCTGGAATTTAAAAAATGAAACAAATGAACATAGGGGAAAAAATAGGCAAACTATAAAACAAACTCTTAATTATAGAAAACAAACTAAGAGGTACTGGAGGGGAGGTAGTTGAAGCAGATGGGCTAAATGGGTAATAGGGATTAAAGAGGGCACTTGTGATGAGCACTGGGTATTATATGTAAGTGATGAATCACTAAATTCTACTTCTGAAACCAATATTACATTGTATACTAGTTAACTAGCTGGAATTTAAATAAAAACTTGAGACAAATAAAAGGCAATGTAAAATACTCTAAAGTAACTTCTAAAATCTGTTTTTATCAATTTCTATATATCTGTGTATTATAAATATATCCACTACATCACATGTGACTTTGAGGAGCTAACACTCAATTGTTTAAATTTCTTTTTTTTTTTAAAGATTTTATTTATTTATTTAACACAGAGAAAGAGAGATTACAAGTAGGCAGAGAGGCAGGCAGAGAGAGAGGAGGAAGCAGGCTCCCCGCGGAGCAGAGAGCACGATGCGGGCCTCGATCCCAGGACGCTGAGATCATGACCTGAGCCGAAAGCAGAGGCTTTAACCCACTGAGCCACCCAGGCGCCCTCAATTGTTTAAATTTCAATAAGCTCTTTTAAAAGAATTCATACAGCCTTTTAGCCCCTCTTTTTAAAAACTATACTATGAATGAAGAGAAAAATATGCAAAAAAAGGGAAAACCAACTGAAAAGGAGAAATGAAAATTAATAAATTATATGATTAAAATTAAAATCAAAATGATTTGCAAAATGGAGGTGGGTAGATAGTAGCAAGAATAGGTAGATTTCCACAATTAAATAATTCATAAAACAGGGCAAATATTAGCATGAATTTATATCCAGAGCAATGGTCAACATACTTGAAAGAGAGCCAAATAGTCTATATAAGCTTTTTTACACAGTCTTTCAATATTACCTGTACTTTGGTATAATTAAAATTCTTCCAAAGAATATATATGCATATATATGTGTGTATATATATATATATATATATATATGCACACATCTATTAATTTTAATTTAAGTAGATTTATAGTCTCCTCAGCCCATTTTTTTTAAATCACTTTAAAAAATCACTTTCTATAAAAACATTTGACTTTTTGGTGGCCCATTGAATAAATGACACACATAAATTCTCATCACGAATGAGTATAATGGTACTTACTACTCTTTAATTTTTCTTATAAAATGTACTTCAGAATCTTTGTGTGCAAAAGTTAATGAGTCTTATTTATTTTTTTAAAAGATTTTATTTATTTGAGAGAGCACAGAGGGAGAGGGAGAAGCAGATGCCCCGCTGAGAGACCCAGCTTGATCCTGGGATCATGACCTGAGCTGAAGGCAGATGTTTAAGTGACTGAGCCACTCAGATGACTCGTTAATGAGCCTTTTTAAAGTGTCCAAGTTGTACTCATTTTTATAGAATTTATTTACTTAGTAGAGCACGTGTAGGGGGTGGGGCAGTGGGAGAGGGAGAAGCAGACTCTCCTCTGTGCAGGGAGCCCCATGCTGGCATATTCTGGGAATTTTAGAATAATGAGCGTTAGTAAAAATGTACCCAGCAGAGGAAGTATCACAGCTAAAGAACATTAGACAGGAAAGCATTATTTCTTGGAGGACCTGAAGGAGGCGTGGCAAGCCTGGAGACACCTCCCCCCCCGCCCCCACCAAAGGCCTTATTCTGTCATTATGGTCTTTTTTTTTTTTTAAAGATTTTATTTATTTATTTGACAGGGAGAGAGAGATTACAAGTAGGCAGAGAGGCAGGCAGAGAGAGAGAGAGAGAGGAGGAAGCAGGCTCCCTGCTGAGCAGAGAGCCCGATGCGGGCTTCGATCCCAGGACCCTGAGATCATGACCTGAGCCGAAAGCAGAGGCTTTAACCCACTGAGCCACCCAGGCGCCCTGTCATTATGGTCTTAATAAACTGAATGTATGTGTGGGTGGGTGGTGAAGAAGGGGTGCAGTTTCCTTGATTTTTATACAGATGTGAGTTCCTCTGGAATGAGGATCAGTTTTTTTATCATTTTATTTTTGTTTTTTTATCATTTCTATTTGGATATAGCAACAGCTAATCAATTAGCTTGGTATTTTCTGTAGTCATATGGAGTTCCTGAGAATTAAACTTTTATATTTACATTTCAAGAGAAATGTAGATATGCCTTTTAGTGTTTATTTTACAATGGAATCACATTATGAATTATTTGTGATGGTGAACATTTAACCACGGATCCTGTCTAATTTATGGTTGGAGCATATTTCAAAAGTTAGAAGCATATTTGATGTGACAAAACATGGCCAGGGGGGCACCTAGGTGGCTCAGTCCTTAAGCATCTGCCTTAGGCTCAGGTCATGATCCCAGAGTCCTGGAATCGAGCCCCACGTGGGGCTTCCTGCTCTCCTGGAGCCTGCTTCTCCCTCTCTCACTCCCCGTGCTTGTGTGTCCCTCTCTCGCTGTCTCTCTCTCTCTCTGTCAAATAAATAAATAAATAAAATATTAAAAAACAAAAAACCAAAAACCAAAAACCAAAAACCAAAACATGCCCAGGTAGGCCAAAAGAAGTGCTGTCTTCAGTGCCTCTGTTTTACTAGGGTGTGGAGTTTTGAAAACACCTTAAGAAGAATGAGAATGAGTTTGAAAAGTTCCATTGTCAGCAGAAATCAGTATGCTGTTTTCAATATTTGTCTTTAAATTTGACAGTGTTGTTCTTTTAATTCAGAAATTTGGTATTTATTTGAAGGATTTAATATTCTTCAGAATAATATAGCTTGTGATCTAGTCAAATCAACTAGAAGTTAGTCACCTTCAATCTCATTCCTGTGTTCTTCTACATCATATTGACTGCAACACTCGTAGGATTCTGATTTTTGTAATAGTCATTAAGAAGTTTAAATGCATTTAACTAATACACATAGCTATCATTGTACTTTGAAATATGATTTTGGGAATTCATTGGCATTTATTTAACATTACTGAAATCTTATTAGAGGTAAATTAAATGCATCATTGGAAACTTTAATTTAAATCTTATTATTCTATATTTAAATTCAGAAAGTGCTACTATTGAATATCACTGCTTCTATATCCACCAGAGTGTTTAATATTTTGATTTGAATCACTTAATCAAAAATTAATTTCAAGAGAGATGTTCTTGTTGGGGGAAGAAATCACTAATGACTTTTAAAGAGTAAAAAAAGTGTTTTGGTTAATTGGTTTCTTCCTACTGAAATTTATTTTGTCAAGTGGAAATACTTTAAATGGTTTCTTTGAGAAAAATATGATTCTATACTTTTTATATGATTGTATCAAAGCCTACTGTCCTGAAAACAAAACATACTTATGAGGACTCAAGAGTTTAATTTATGGAATCCTAATGATTTCTCTCTACCAATAACCTTCATAAAAAACATAATTTGTTAAGTATTTCCTTTATCCAAAGATATTAATATAGTAAGATATAGAAGCAATGATTAAATATAAGTGAGCAGGTAGAATTTTAATATATTTAGCTATATGTGACTTTTCTTAATATGTATAATATATGAAATACTTAAGTTTTTTGTTAACTATGTCAGTGAGCTTTCACACTGTGGACTCAATAAATTAGGTTGGATGAATGAATTTTGTAAAGCTAGATAGAGATTTACCTGGGCTTTTATGTGAGGGAAAATAAAGTCTCATTATTTGTCTAAATATAATATTTTTTGTCAGGAATTCATACGGGATTGAATATGTGGATTATGTTGTGTCTATACAGGAGGATTATGTTATGTGCCTTTTCCCCAATGCTAATTGATCATGGAACACTTTATTTGTAGACCATTTTGTGATGACAGTGTGGAACTCCCCTTAAGAAATATTGGCTACTGGGGCACCTGGCTGGCTAAGTCAGTAGAGCATGTGACTCTTGATCTTAGGTTTGTAAGTTTGAGCACCACATTGGGTGTAGAGATTACTTAATTTAAAAAAAGTCTTAAAGGGCGCCTGGGTGGCTCAGTGGGTTAAAGCCTCTGCCTTTGGCTCAGGTCATGATCTCAGGGTCCTGGGATCGAGGCCCACATCGGGCTCTCTGCTCAGCGGGGAGCCTGCTTCCTCCTCTCTCTCTGCCTGCCTCTCTGCCTACTTGTGATCTGATCTCTCTCTCTGTGTCAAATAAATAAATAAAATCTTTAAAAAAAAATCTTAAATACTGCTACTTATTAAGTAAAATTAAAGTAAAAGTGATTCTTAAGTTAGTTATGAAGTAAGTGTCATTTTTCTTATTCAAGCTTACTACCTACTGTTTTTCTTGCTTAGAGGAAAATATAGAATTTTTCAAAAAGAATAAATTTGTTTAAAGTATATTTTGAATGGCCTCTGTGCAAATCTTCCATCCAGGATTAGTACCTAAATACTTCTCCCAACACCTAGTGCAACCATGTGTTATTTTTTCCTCAATAGATAAATGCTTAGTTCAGTTCTGTTCATTGAGGTTTTGAAACAAGTGTTTTGCTATATGGATAATACTGCTTAAAAAACCCAGCAATCGCACTACTGGGTATTTACCCTTAAGATACAAAGGTAGTGATCCTTAGGGGCACGTGCACCCGAATGTTTATAGCAGCAATGTCCACAATAGCCAAACTATGGAAAGAACCTAGATGTCCATCAACAGATGAATGGATAAAGAAGAGGTGGTATATATATACAATGGAATACTATGCAGCTATCAAAAGAAACGAAATCTTGCCATTCGCAACGACATGGATGGAACTGGAGGGTATTATGCTGAGCGAAATAAGTCAATCAGAGAAAGACAATTATCATATGATCTCTCTGATATGAGGAACTTGAGGGGCAGGGTGGGGGGTCGTGGGGGGTAGGGAGGGAAAAATAATGAAACAAGATGGGATGGGGAAGGAGACAAACCATAAGAGACTCCTAATCTCACAAAACAAACTGAGGGTTACTGGGGGGTGGGAGGGTAGGGATAGGGTGGATGGGTTATGGACATTGGGGAGGGTTTGTGCTTTGGTGAGTGCTGTGAAAGATGTAAGCCTGATGATTCACAGACCTGTACCCCTGGGGCAAAGAATAAAAAAGTAAAAATAAAAAAAAAGTAGGAAGAAAAGCCTCTTTTTCTCCTATCACCTAAAGCAAAAGTTGCATAACTGAACTATATTAACCGCCCCCCCCCAGTGCCACCACAGTACTACTAACGTTTTGTGGTCTTTACCTGACATGGGTTGGCCTATTAAGGTTGGAAACATCTAGGAGGATATTCTATCAAATACTTCAGTTTTTTTCTTAAGACCAAGATCCATGCATAAGCAAAATCCTCCATCATGCCTCTTTTTTCCCTCCCAGCTTCGAGGTGTAAGTGACAATCAAAAATTGTATATATTTAAGGTTTGTAACCTGATGACCCACTTAGGTGAAATAGTCACCACAACTAAGCTAATTAACATGTTCCTTACTTCATACCTTTACCATTTTCCTTCCCCCCCTCCTTATTTTATCTCCTTCTCTCCCTTATCTTTCTCTTTTTGTGGTGAGACTACTCAAGATCTATCCTCTTAACAAATTTCAAGTACATAATACAGTATTGTCAACTCTAGTCTCATTGCTGTATACCAGTTCAACAGAATTTAATTGTATTGCATAACTGAAACTTTGTACCTCTTAACCAGTATCTCCAGATTTCCACCTCCTCCAAGCTGCTTATACTACCTTTGTAATCTGTTTCTATGAGTTTAATGATTTTAGATTCCACATGTAAGTGAGATCATGCAAAATTTGTGTTTCTGCATCTGACTTACTTCGCTTAGCATAATAGCCTCCAGATTCAACCATGTTGTTTCAAATGGCAGGATTACCTTCATTTTTAATGCTGATTAGTATTCCATTACATGTGTATATCACATTTTTTTTTACTCATCTATTAATGGACGTTTTAGTTGTTTTCTTATCTTAGCTATTGTGAATAGTGTTAAAATGAACATTGGAATGCAGATATCCCTTTGAGGTATGTTTTCATTTTCTCTAAGTATATACCCAGTAAAATTGCTGGATCATCTGATAGTTCTATTTTTAATTTTTTTGAGGGACTCTCATGCTGTTTTTCTGTAATGGCTTAACCAATTTATATTCCCACTAACAGAGTACAGTTTTGCCTCTTCTCCACACCCTTGCCAACACTTGTATTCTCATTTTTTGTTTTTTTTGATGACAACCTTTCTAATAGGTGTGAAGTGATATTTCATTGTTGTTTTAGTTTGCATTTCCTTGATGATCAATGAAATTGAGTATTTTTTCATATACCTATTGGCCATTTGTATACATTCTAAAGAAATGTACTTTTCCCATCCAGGTCCTTTGCCCATTTTAAAATCAAGTTTTTTTTTGTTTTTGTTTTTGTTTTGTTCCCATTGAATTGTATGACCACCCCCTTTAGATATTTTGCATATTAACTCTTTATCAGATATATAGTTTACAAATACTTCTTCCATTTTGTAGTTTGTCTTTTCAGTCTGTCGTTTGCTGTGCCTAGTTTGAGGCAATTAGATTTGTCTGTTTTTGCTTTTATTGTGTGTGTTTTTTGGTGTCCTATCTTAAAAAAAAAATTATTGTCCAGACCAATGTCTAGAAGCTTTCTCCTATGTTTTCTTCTAGAAGTTTAATGGCTTCGGTCTTACATTTAAGTCTTTAATTCATTTTGAGTTGATTTTTGTATATGGTTGAGATAAGGGTCTAGTTTCATTTTTCTGCATATAGTTATTCAACTTGCCTAGCAGTAGTTATTGTACAGACTGTTCTTTCCCTATTTTGTGTTTTTGGCACCCTTGTTGAAGTTTATTGAAAATGCATGGGTTTGTTTTATTGTCTCTCTTCAGTTGCATTGGTTCTTATGTCTATTTTTATGCTAGTTTCATTTCTTTTTGATTACTATAGCTTTGTTTTAAGTCTTGAAATCAGAATATGATGCCTCCAACTTTTGTTCTTGCTGAAGATTCCTTTGGCTGTTTAGAATCTTTTGTGGTTCCATATGAGTTTTAGAGTTTGTTTCTGTCATTAAGATTTTGATTGGGTGGGGTGCCTGGGTGGCTCAGTGGGTTAAAGCTTCTGCCTTCGGCTCAGGTCATGATCTCAGGGTCCTGGGATCAAGCCCCGCGTCAAGCCCTGTATTGTGCTGCCTGCTCAGCAGGGAGCCTGCTTCCTCCTCTCTCTGTCTGCCTCTCTGCCTACTTGTAATTTCTCTCTGTCAAATAAATAAATAAAATATTTTAAAAAAAGATTTTGATTGGGATTGCATTGAATCTTTGGTTGTATAGACATTTTAATAATATTCTTTCAATTCATGATTGTGGAATCTCTTTCCACATAACTATTTTTAACTTCCTGTATTAATGTTTCCTTCTTCATGGGCCATAATGTTACCACAATAATGTTGTTGGACTTAATGCAAAAAAAAAAAAAAAGTTTCTCATGACATGAATAGAACTAAGTGCCAGTTTCTGCCAACATATTTTTGTCTCTGAAGATATCATTTTGTCTCTGGTGGCTTAGTTTGAGCCTCTGCCTCTGGCCCAGGTCATGATCTCAGGGTCCTGGGATTGAGCCCTGCATCAGGCTCTCTGCTCAGCGGAGAGCATGCTTCCCTCTCTCTCTCTGCCTGCCTCTCTGCCTACTTGTGATCTCCCTCTCTGTCAAATAAATAAATGAAATCTTAAAAAACAAAACGAAACATGTAATGTTGTCTCTGACTTACTAGTTTTTCTGCATCATAGGGGGAAATGAGAGGCTGATTCTTGAAATCTGTAATTTCTTAGTACAAAAGGTCTGAATATAGCCAAAGTTTCAGCTCCCTACTTTGGGGTGAATCATTAATCGGTGAATGTATAACATTAAGAATCTTGTATATAATTTTAATTGTCTAATTTAAACAATTTTACTGAGTTCCCCCCAAACCATAAAATATGCCATTATCTCTATTAAATGACCCTGGGAGGAATTTCATATTAAAATTCATCATTTTGGAATCATGACAAATTTGTAATGTCCTTTATCTTTAAATATGCTGATAATAGCTAAAAAATGTCTGTTTGTGCTATATCAATATTATCTTAGTTTATATTGATGTCATTGCTTATTCTGCACTCTAAAACCAGATACAACAACACCTGGTTTTGTTTTACATATTTACTATATGCAATTTTATTTTGAGAGTGATTCATTCTACTAACAGATATTGTGTTGTATGTTTACTTCTAGACGCATTAAAATAATGGAGTATATCATTATCATTATTATTATTACTATTACTGCTTACAATTTTTATTACTCATTCTCTGGTTACAAAAAAAAAGAAATGGACTATGACTTTCCATAGGGTATAAGCATTCCTCAATATTAGTCCATATGTTTTGAGTAGAGATACATATACGACTTATATATACCCTACATTTCTTAACACCTCTGAACATCTGGGTATTTATTTCTTCAGTGTTCTTTCTGCTTTCCAATTCAGAACCAAACAGCTATTTTTATCATTACTTCTATATGCTAATGGATAGATATGTGACTTAGTTGTCATCAGCCAAATGTATCTGCTTGAGATATTCAGAAATGGGCTAATTAAGGAGATGGCAATGTATGTGAGACCTGTTGTACTGATGAAGTTCTAAGGTAGTTGAGAGAGCTGGCAGCTCTTTGCCGAAGCAGAGGGAGCTTAGTTTCAGTATTGCTGATAGTGTCATTACTCCTGCTAAGATAATTTTGAATTGTAGTTCAAGTCATTTCTGGAAGCTCACCCTAGACTTTAGCTGAAGTATTCTAGGCTTCTTACTAATAAAAAGAGCAATAGAAAAACTTCCTGCTTAATACAAGAGTGCTATTTTACCTAAAATTAAGAACCCTAACAGATATTTAGTGAGTCAACTAGATGTTTCAAGAGAGGTCGTTGTACCTATGCTAAAATTAGTCAATGTATTTTATGCACTTGGCCACATTATAAGGATTTAACCTCATTAGAGACAATGAATTGCAATTCTCAGAATTTTGTTTGAATAACTGAAACACAAGGCCCTCATTGCCTCTGAGTTACTTGCAAAGATCAGAGTTAAACCTGGAATATTGTCAGCCTCAGGGTCATATCTGCTTGAGAATAAAATGGAGGGATAAAATAATACCATAGTGGACCAAGGTTTATCTCAAGTCAGACATATCCTTAGAATGAATCAGTACATTTCCTCTTTTCTTTAAATGATTTTGCTCTGGTGTTCTGCCATTTTCAAAAACATTTTAAAATATCACAATAAAAACCATTGCTGTAAAAATGAATGAATATAAGTAGTTTTTGCTTTTGAGCAGTAGGAATGACAGGTTTTTAAATAAAAATGTAATGCCTGCTAGAATAAAGGTATTTGCAGACATTTGTGGGGAAGAATACAGCTTCTTTAGGAAACTTGCAGCAACTGAAAAGATTAATTATCAAGGAGGATAATTAATTGCTCTGGAATAAATTGTTAAAAATTAATAGAATAAGTTGACAAGAACAGTAAAAAATCATCTCTATAAAGAAACCTAAAGATCTCTAAAAAACGTCAAAGTAGACCACAAAATTTGTAGAAATAAAAATATATGACAAAAACATTCAATAGCATAACTGAAATCTTCCAAAGAAGCCCTACTCTCTCCCTGTACTTATTACTTTAATGTAACAATTCGCTTTGCAATGTCTGCTCGTAATTTTCGTGATGTCTGTTCAGTGTAAAACATTGGTTATTCATGTTTCAGACTTAGGGACAGACATAATGCACAGAAGTAAATGCTTGGTCTTTTTATGAACAAGACAAGTAAACATGGTACATCTTCCCTTGAAATCTAGTCACCTATATTAAGGTAATACAAAATGTCAAATGTATTTAAAACAGCTTTCTTCTTCAAAGGTGTAATCATATAGTCACCATAATCATCAGGAATTATTTTACTCATGTTGCCATTACCTTAAACATCTTGACTCTGCAGATGAAGTTTTTCCTTTATTAAAAGATCGAAGTGGCCTCTTGAAAATATTTTATCGAATAGCAAAGCCATTAAAAAGTATGTGGCTCAAACTCTCTTGGGAGAGAGCAACATTCAAGGCATTCTTTTAAGAAAGAATCTTCTTAAAATGAGTAGAGAATTATTTTTTTAAAAGAGGTTGACAATGATAGTTACTATCAGAGTACATTTCACCTAGGATTGAGAGATAAAGGAGACAGTGGTGGGTAGACTGATATTCATCTGTGCCCTTAAAAAAGGATGTGTGAAATTTTTTTTATTAAAGAACAAAGTGTGTAGTAGAAAGCTATTAAATTCCACTTTTATAATATGAAATGAAGTTGAATATAAGAGTTTAAGTGAAAATGCTGAAATACGAATAATCTATATTCTTGATAACACTGAGGCAACGGAACAAAGTGCAGAAAGCTAGAAGGAGAATAAATAGATGAATAAAAGAACTTATTTCCTAAGAAATTTACCCAAGACATAAATCAACTGAAATACTGAAATGCCTAATGTGGATAAATAGGACACTAACATTAGGGATGACGGGATGATTCAGAGAGGTAATATTTAGCAATATTTTTCATTAGGATATGAATTTTACTGAGGAAATGTAAGTTCAGAGAGGAGCAGATTACTTTTCAAAAAGCTTCAAATCAACCAATAACTTGGTAAAAGAAGTGTGAGAAAAAAAAACAATAAAAACTTGGATTTATAAGGACTCTTTCTTCTGAGGGATTCAAAATACATTGTATATTGCTCCCTTTCTTTTCAAATAATAGATGATAAAGTATTTACTGTTACAGGTATATTAGTACTTTCCAAGTATTTGAAAATCATGTCACTCATTAGTGCCTCACATTGAGCAAACCTGAGATTGTCCAAAGTTGAATAATTAACACAATACTGAAGGAGATAAGATGTACCTATAAACATTAGAATTACTGAGAACATACCAGTATAATAAAACAAATAATTTTTGTTTCTCACTTATTGCATTATAAAATATTTTCATATCTTAACTCATTGAATCTTTACAATCTGAGATTGCCATGATTGTCACTATTATTTTATGTGTGAGGAAAATGAGACACAGATAGATTGAGCCACTTGCCAGGTCAGAGTACATGACAAAGTCATGATCTGAACTAAACCTCCATATCTTATGTCCTTAAGTATGATGCCGCTCTCCTCTTCATCCATTCTAGATTAGGTCAAACCTAGGCATTCAAGGTAAGGATAGAACAGTGAGGATTCTCCTTGTTCTTATCTCTATAAATTGGAAAAGAAAATGTTTTCCAAGATACTCTTAACACAGTCCAGCATGAAAGACTTGCCCACTTTTCAACTAGTCACTAGCAAATGTAAGGGGAATAGTATGATGACTTCCATTAACCCTATTTGATCCATAAATCATTTACTGGCGCTTGGTACAATGTCACAGCATTAGACAAAAACCTTGTGCAAACTTCTCAGATTCTTTCATCTACCTCCTTTCTTTTTTCCTATTGTTAAGTGCTCTGTTCTTTTCTTGTCACTTCTTCACTTCCAGATTGTGATGAAGTATGGAACCTGGCTTCTAACAGAGCTGCTGTGGAACCAATGACAAAGTACAAAAACATGGAGAATTTAACTCTCAGATAAACTTTAATCAGTGAGAAGTGAGGGAAGGGAGGTAAGGAGAGAATCAGAACCACTTCCTTCCTTCATTGAACTCTTTTGAAATGATTTTTCTGTACCAAAGCCTAAAATGGAATCAGTGAACTTTCTGAATAATCTGTCATAGTCCCTTTATAGCTTCCTGCACAATATTAAATTGCTTTTGATCTTTCACTTGCCTTACCCTCTCATTTTTACATTTACCTCCCTAATTAACATCTCTCCAGTAATCACATTTTAATCTTTGTCTCAGACTCTGCCTTCAGGGGACTGGAGCTAATACAGTACCGAATTATGTCAATAGAGTTCAGTTTGCCTTGGAAGAAGAGGTGTTCAATAGGCAAAAGTCCCACCCCATTGTTTAAAGTTAGTAAGTGATAGAGCTACTTCAGAGTTTGGTTTATCAACCTTCAGATTCTAGGTTTCTAAATACTAAGTTAAATTGTAGTAACATAAGTGCACATGTAATTGAACTTTCTGTTACACAGATTCCAGGTATAACAGTAGGAGCAGGTATTAGGTTTTCTCTGGCTCCTCAGTACATTCACAGGGGGGAAAAAAAGATAGATTCTAGGAAACTTTTCCCATGAGACCTTACCTGCCAATCCTGGTAATTATTCCAAGTCTGAGAATTTGATGGACACTTGTCTTTCTCTCCTTAGTAGCTATAATTAATGTTCTGTGCTGTACACAATCTCCTGGGATGAAAATCATCTTAGTGGTGATGCTTTATTGCTCCAGTTCACCAGGTGCACCCTCACAGAGAGAGGTGAATTGAATTATATAAAAAAAGCATGCACCTTAATTTATAGTCTGAAACAATATTATCAATCAGCCTACTCATATGCAATACCAATTAGATAGAGATACAAGGGCAGAATTTTATCTCTAACGTCTATTTGATTTTGGACCTGTGATTGTATGTCATTAAGTATTTCTATCAATCTCCATTAATATTCTTAGACTTGTGTAACATCATAAATTTCATAAATTTTATTATTACCATCCATATGACTGCCAAGTTGTCAAATGAGAATGAGTGGGATTCTTAGCACCAGAGGTGATATCAGTATAACTCAGATTGCCATTTATTAGGAGTAGTAGCTTTCTGTACTTAAAGCTGAAGAGCATAGATGAGTTGATTTGTAGCCTATGAGAGGTCCGGGTTGTGTGCAACAGAGGAAATGAATGGGGATACACACGTATGTACAGATAGATGCATAGATGGAAAAGAATGAGTTTAAATAAGGTCGTGTTGCTGGCTATTTCCAAATATATCATATCATATCTATCTATCTATCTAGATATATGAAAAAAAAGTTTTCTAATAGCAAGTGATCCAAGATGGCATTCTTGTACAAAGGAAGGACCATCATGTTCCTTGAGACTGTTAGTATTTATAACTACTGTTTCTAACTTAGAGCCATATGTGAAAACATTTTAGCACAGAGAATTTTCTTAGGAAGATAAATAGAATATAATTTATGACCAAGAATACTGAAACAGTGCAACTCATTTAATCAGTACAATAGATACAAATGGTTATAAAACTGATTCTGTGAGAACACTACTCTTAAAGAGCTTTTATTTCTTCTTTACATTTTTGAGTAGTAACCCAGGGAACAATCAACTATATAGAGCCTCTTCCCATAACATGATATCTGAACATAGCTGTTATGTTTATTCCTTTAATCAGACTTTTGTTTGACACATAATGTTAAAGTTAGTATTTTTGAATAGGTAACATTACTGTAATACAAATAGATATTCGTTTGGTATAAGATTTATTCCTCTTGCTTTATAATAAATTCCTAATTACAAACGTTAATAATAAATTCAGATAGTCTGTAGGCTAGTAAAGGTACTTGGAGATTGTCAGTAGAGCCTTACCATTAAGTTTGGCTTTACCATGGACTTTCCATCATATCAGTGTTAGTCATTTTCTAATATGTTGAGACTAAGTCCTCTCCCAATTATGTTCTTAAGGCCATACCTACTTAAAAGGGTCTTGTACCTTTTACTGTGTTTTCATTTCTTAAAACTTAATGAGATTTCTGATTTAATTCATGAAGGATTAACTACTATGGGAATTGAATTCTTCCTGTAAACAAGTAGAAAAGTAGAGAAACACTTTTTCAGACGTTGGATAATGGACTCAATATGGCTGTGCTCTGTGAGAAAAGGGACATAAGCTAGTTTAGCTCCATGGTTGCCGTAGCATCCTGGCTGGAGATAGTTTTCAGGTCACTGTGCAGGGAGCAGAATTCAACTAGAAGTCCTGATGATGAATTATAGAGACAGAAATTGGAGTACAGAGAGGTCAGATGTCTGGTTTGGGCAAGAGGAAGCTTGCATAGAGATCTTTGGAGATCAGCCAAGGGACTTGTCGAATTTCTGCCCAAATACTCATCTGCACATCTGTGGTGAGAAACTCCACAGGCTAGCAAAGAATCATTAAGAACCTGCAGGACAGGGAATTCCCAAAGCTTACATATGGCTTATAATGTGAAAGATTACATGTATGTAATGCAGGAGATTGCATTTGCATCAGCCAGAGGGAAGAGATACAATAATCAGAAAGTTATTTTTATATATTTTTAAAATTTATTAGAAGATTTTGTGTAGAATTCGTATTATACTTAAATGTTTGGCAAAATTCACCAGTAAAACCATCTGTGATCTGTGCTTGGAGTTTTCTTTTAGGGATGGTTTTTGTTGTTTCTTAGAATTTCAGTTGCTTTGGTAGTGCTGTTCAGGGACTCTCTTTCTTCCTGAGAAAGCTCTGATAATTATTTTCCAAGAGATTGTCCCATTTCATTTAATTGTTAGGTTTAGTCTTGGGGAATGTCATTAAAAAGACATGACTGGTGAATAACCCATGAGCTGCACCCAGGCACTTAGACGCTCTTTATGCCCTTCCTTGTCCTTGGGATGTGGGCTCTACTTGCTTTTCCCACTCCCAGAAGCTGCTCTGAAGACATAGCCTTGAGATAGTGATATGGTACTGAGAACATCTGCACACCATACATGACTTAATCCAGTTAGGACCTCTTTATAAAGTTTTAAGATTCGGTGGGTTGGTTGTGGTGATGCATTTGTCTTGCTGCCACCCAAGGCAAGCCTCCCGGGTCAGTTCCTTTTGCTTTTTAAAACTGCCACATGTCTACCTGGAGTGGCTGCCTCTTTCTTGGTCTCTCCCTTCCTATGTGGGTGACTACACCAGGAAGGTTCCTGGGAGACTTGCAAACCCACATTTACTGTGACAAATTTGATCATCATGTTCTCTTACAATTCATTTAATGGCCAATATTCTGTAGTTAGGCTACCTCTCTTATATCCAGTATTGGTAATTTGTATCTTATAACTCTTTTTTTCCTTATCTGTCTAGCTAGAATTTTATGAATTTCATTGATCTAGAAAAGTCAGTGTTATATTTCATTGATTTTCTGTATTTTTTCCATTTCCCATTTTTTTGATTTATTTTGATTTTCTCTTAGCTGACATTTACTTTGTTTTGAAATTTTATTTAAAAAAAACTTGACTAAGAAAAGGATTTTTATTTGCATATCTTTAAGATTTGGGGTGATAGAATAGTTTCTCTAGCCGTAGTAACAAATTACCACATGTTTAGTAGTTTAAAACAACCAGAATTTATTCTCTTACAGTTTCTGGAGGCAAGGAGTTTGAACTGAGTCTTATGGAGCTGAAATTGAGGTATCAGCAGAGCTTCGCTCCTTTCAGAGGCTCTGGGGGAGAATTTGTTTTGTGCCTTTTCAAGCTTTTTTTGGCTGCTGGTCTTTAATACGTGGCCTTCAGTCTCTGTCTGCACAGGCACATTGCCTTCTCTTCTTCAGCCAGATCTCTGTCTCTCTGATGTAAGGATACTTGTGATTAAATTTAGAGCACATCTAGATAATTCAGTATAATCTCCCATCTCAAGTTCCCTTAATGTATTCACATCTACAAAGCTCCTTTTTCCATGTAAATTAACATCACAGATTCCAGACTTTAGGGATTATATATCTTGGGGATCATTATTTGCTCACGATAGGTCAGTATAGCTATCTGGTGAATTTTACAAAGTACAATTGCTAAATTAAATACTGGCAAACTGTCTTTGAAAATGTTGCAGCCACTTACAATATTTTTTCATGGTTAGGTTAAACATATCCTTTGGTCTTCTGGACTTGGAGTCATGCTTTAAAAAGTACTTTACATTGTAAACAACAAAATATTGTATATCCTATATTTTTAGAAAATCTTAAGTCTTTCTGTAGTTTACAAATGTTGATGTACAAGAAAGTTTGTGTATCTTAAATTGGCATCTTATTTACTGAAAATTTCCCCTTTTATCATTTTAAATATCTTAATCATATATTAACTTCTTTATTTAATGCTATTAGCTTCTATTTCATTTTGCCTAATGTTAACATCCTAATTTTATTTTCAATGAGTTTAGTTGGCATGTTCCATGTCCATGTTTTTGCTTTCAAGATTACTGTGTAACTTTGATTTACGTATTTCATTTATGTAACTTGAAGCCAGATTGTTGCTGATTTTGTTTAAGTGAGATTTTCAAATGTATGTTGGACATGAATCTGTCATCTTATTTTTTTCTTTAACTGGCATGCTATTTCTTTTTCCTCTGTTACATTGCAAGTATATAGTTTGCTTTTAGTTCTTGTGGTTATGTTCATTTTTAAATGATTTATTTAACACCTTTAAAAATTAATGTTAGGAGAATATCTTATTGCTTTCCTCATATAAAACATGAGAAAAATTAACGAGCTTGAGATTGATCTACCACCTGTATCCTGTTATACTCCTCCTTTAACCACAAGTTTTTAAAATCCATTCCATTATAGTTCATTCTAATTGTATAGCATTGCAATATAGTTACTGGATTATTTAGATATATATCTATTTTTTCTCATTCTGTGATGTGCATATGGGATGTGGAAAAAATATTCATCTTTCTCTCTATCTAAAAGAGAAAAAGATATTTACTGAAAAGAAAATAAAAGGCTTGAAATCCCATTTGGGAATAAAGGAACAGGAGACTTTGGGTAATGTTAAAAAAAATAAAATGGTGAATGTATATTGTTAAGAGCCTAATTTAATTTAATTCCATAAAATAGCCAAATCTTGAATTTGAATAGTTTTTTCATTGTTGTTTGTTTTAGATCTTTTATCTTCTTTATTTCTATATGGGCATAGCACACACAAACACACAATACCATAGCTTGGAACTAAAATTTTCTAGTTATTTTCTTCTGAACTTAAGAATGTAGGAATCAAGCTGTGAGATTTCATTCTTTTCTTTAATTAACCAATTTAGAAAATAAAACAGCTGTGTAATAAGATTAAAATTAATGTTATTCTTTGTCACTGATTATGGGATGGGGGATAGTTTCATGAGGGTTCAAGCCTCAGAAAAATCATCCTTTTCCTAATCAACTTTTGAGGAGTTCCTTATTCATGGATTTCCTTGAGACCCTAACAGTGCCCCTAACAACACCTAGTTCCAACACACTGCCTTTTCAATATAGCTTTTGGTGACTATACCAATATTTTGGATGATATGAAGACTTTATTCTAATAATCTAGTGTGTGATTAGTTATGTGGAGGAAAGAATTATGGCCATGGAAAGATACGCTTACAGAAGAACAGAAACCTCCTGCAAACAGCCACAAATTCCTGAAAGCAGTTCCTCCTGAACTGAGATAAACCTCAGATAACCTTCATCCTGGTCAACAGCTTGGTTGTAACCAGGAGAGACCCTAAAACTAATCATCCAGCTGAGCCACCCCAAGTTTCCTGACTCTCAAAAACTAAGACAATATTTGTTGTTTTATGGTACTAAATTTTGGAGTAATCTGTTACACAGAAATTGAAATCATACATTGGGAAATCAAACAGGTACTGGGAAAGGAAAATCTCCCTTAACAATATGAAGGAAAAGGGTGGGACAATATGAAGGATAAGGGTGGATTTCTTTTAGCCTCTCTGTCCTGTTTGGGTCAACATTTCATTTTTTTAGTGATGATTAGTTCTGGGCAAAGTGCTAGTGTGTTGAAGACTGAAATATAAAAACTGAACTATTAATGCTTTGCAAGTTATAATTGAGAAATATGTGCCCGTCACTCCCTCCCTTCCTGCCTGGCTTTTTTTCATATTCTTTTTCTCCCAGGTCTTTTTGCTATCTAGGTCAAGTATCAAATAGAATGCAGCCTCTTAGTAGCATCCATACCAATTAGTTCTGAAAGAAGTCAACACTTTATGGAACACTATAACGCATGCTTACTCTTAGACAATGAGGCTTTAGTTAAACTAAACCAAACCAAATATCAGAACATCATTAAGAGCAATTGGCTTGAGCTAAGAAAAAAAAATGCTATGACAAGTTTTCTTACACATATAACTGATTTCACATTAATTATGACTAAAATTGAAGCTGTGGATTAAAACAAATATTTAAAAGGGATATGTGTGTCCTTTTTAACTGAGCAGCCATTTAGTCATATTTCATTTTGGCTTAATGATTCCAAATACATTTGGTGATGTGACATGAAGTCTGTTACATGTTTATAAACATGAACTGATTAACTGATTGGGAATTCCAGAATGCTGGAGGGTATTGCCATTGACTATGTGCAATTGCATAGAAATCCATAAGGCAAAAAGCAGACAGATTGGAAATGTTATGTGGAATGACAATGTGGAACTCCAGGAGGTGGTGGAAGCTTGTCTTCTCAATAAATCAGAAGTTTGATATTGCTTAGAATAAACGGACTTATTTAGAAGCAGATTTGAAATAAATATTCACAAAATTTCTTCCACTGCCAGGGCTTCTTTCAAAATAAATCAAAAAGAATTGTAATTAAGAGTAAATAATGCTTACCAAGCATATCTAAATGCCTGTTGATTATGTACATACATATATATGCCCATACATGCAAATATGAATATATGTGTGTATATCTATATTAATATTAAATATCAACAACATACAATATATTATCCTTTTTCTAATGAAATTGTTTTGGAACTTTTTATAGTGGGAAGAAAATTGTTAATCTTCTCAATTTAGGTATAAAATCAAACTTATTTTTTTTTCTTAAAAATTTTAACCAGATATAGATATTCTATATTTCAAAACCATCATTGTATTCTATTTAACAGAAAACAAATTTAGGAACAATTCTTGTACAAAGAAAAGTGACAAAATTTTAATGCTTGTTGAGAAGATAGTCCTCTATATTTGAAGTATTATAAATATAGAAAAGTGAAATAATATTACCAGTTAAATTTAAAAAAAGACATTTTTTTATTCAGTTTTTGTTTCCTTCTAGGCTTTCATAATTCCTTACTTTTTCTATTCAGTTCCAGGATATATTCTAACAGATCTGTAGGGATCAAGAAATAGGATAAAAAATATATGTATATAAAATCTATAACTATGTAAAATATATAAAATTATGTGTTATATGCATCATATATAATGAGTTATAATATATATTATAATTTACATATATATGTTATTTGAAAAACTGGTTCTCTTTTTATGTAATTTATAACCTAGTCATCGGATAGCCATTAATTATCTAATTCCATGAAAATGCATTTACTTGAAACTTTATATGTGCTATTGTGCAAATGATCACTGGTCTAAATTTATATGCAAGAATAGAAATGGCTTCTATGGGCCAAAATATAACTGAGATCTGAGAACCGGGTAAAAGTTGATTAGGGAAAGAGAGAAATGAATTTTTATTTCTAATGGAAGGGACAGTGTCATGAAAGCCTTGAAGAAACTTGGAGTATTTGGGGGAACTAAAGAGATTTCAGAGTGGCTGGAATGCTGAGATAACAAGAGGTAAAAAAGGATGACACCCCATTCAAAGGAAGGGATCAAACTATGTCGAGCATTAAAGTCATATGTAAATGTTTTTGTCTTTATCCTAATCGTAATGAGGAATAATTTGAGACATTTTCATTTTATAGTAGACATAGGGGAAGGCTGTATGAAATTAATTTCTTTTCTGCCTGAATGAAAAATGGACTAGAGAAAAGTCAGATTAATTTGCTATTGAAATAATTCACGCAAGACATGATGCTAGGTTGGACTAGCCTATAGCGATTGAAGGCAGATAGGAGATGATGAGTTAGATTTTTTTGGGATATGGTGATGGCACTTTACTGTGAATTAGATGTGAGGCTTGATCGACAGATGGATATTGGCACAATTTATTTGCAAAAATTAACTTACTTCTCCCCCCCTTCCCACAATGCTCTCCAGTTTGAAAGTCAACTTTGAATTCATTGATTAAATAAAATGTATCAGTGCCTGCATAGAGGCAACCACATACTGGAGGGGAAAAGTCATATAGCTAAGCTGACTCTTTTTAAAGTGATATTCACATTCTTAAATGAGCACTCTTTCCCTCTCAGTGTCTGAGAATGCTGTTCTATTAAATATGCTTCCTCCTCAGAATTAAACCCACCTTGAAACCCCAGCTGAATATATCATCTTCAAATAGATTGAAAAAATATGATGCATATAAATGGAATGCACATATCTTCCAACCACCAAATTCTATATTCTTGATCTGTAAATATTTTTATGTTTTTCCTATTTTTATAGATGGAAGAAGTGAAGTGTCTCTCATCTAGAAAAAATTAACCTCTCCAAATATCCAGTTATACACTTCTTTTCTTTCCTTATGGATGCCACTTTTTGCATTTATTTTTTCTTTCACATAACAAAAATGTTTCACTTTTATCCAGTCATGTATATACGCATAAAAATACCATCTAGTAACTTTCATCTTTAGTCTTTAACTCTACCCTTTCTTCCAACTTACGTTTCTCTATAACCTTTCCTAAGAGAACATCTCAAAATAGTTGTCTATGTTCATTGCCATCACTTTCTCATTCCTCAATTACTCTCTAACCTACTACAGCATACTGCTGGAAGGGTACTTGTCGAAGTTACTATGTTGTGTAAATTGTTAAATCCAAGATTCACTTCTCAGTCTTCATTTCACTCATGGTCACTACAATATTTAGCATAGTTGACCACAGTGTCTCTTTATGATACATGTGAATCTCTTTGCCACTGTGACAGGCTAAATAGTGACCCAAGGTATGCACATCTTAATCTCAAAATTTGTGAATATGTTTAAATCTTAACATAGTAAAAATAATTTTGCTAATAAGATTACAATAAGGCTCATGAGATGGGGAGATTATCTGGATTACCTGGGCCAGACCAATGTTGTCATAAAAAGTCCTTACAAGAGACATGTAGGAAAATCTCAGAAGATGTGACAACAGAAACAGAGGTCAGAGTAATGCAAGGGCATGAGTCAATGACTGCAAGAAGTCTCTAGAATCTTAAAAAGGCAAAGAAAAAGATTCTTCCCTAGAATGCTGCCCTCCCAACCCATTTTAGATTTCTGACCTTCAGAAATGTAAAGACATAAATTTGTGGATTTTAAGCCACCAAATTTTTAGTAATTTTTTCAACACCAATAGGGAACAAATGCGGTTATTATGACACTGAATATTCTAATTTACTTTTTCTTATCACTTTGTTCAATATTTTTATGTCTCCACCAGTTCTGTTTCCTTCTCCTGAAATAAATCTTGGGGCACTACAGGGCTTGGTTTTGAGGTTTCATCTAGTCATCATCTGTATGTGCTCCGTATTGCATAGTGTTTCAGTGGCTTTAAATATATTTTATACATGGATGACTTTCCATCCCCAACCTTTCACTTGATATTTACACTGAACTTAAACTGCCTACTTAAAAGTTCTGTTTTATGTCTGACAAGCACATCAAACTGCACATGGCCAATCCAGAAGTTGCTTAATTTCCCTCTCTCTGTAAATGACACATTCACCTTTCTGAGTACTCAAGACAATTCTCTATTTATTGTCTTACATTCAATCTAAAATCAAATATTCTGCCAAAATATATCCCAAATCTGTCTACATTCTCCATCTCTTTTATCACCATCCTAGTACAAACTGCAATGATTCTAAGTTGATTATTAAGTTGCTTCTACTATTCCTTTTTTTCTTACTTTCTCTATAATCCAATTGTCACATGGCAAACAGAGGGATTTTTTATTTAAATAATTATTTCATCCTTAGAAATAAAACCCTCCAATCGATTTCCATCTGTCTTATATTTGACCTAATCTTTTCACTATGGCCTGTAAGCCCCTACAAAGTTTCACCCCAAACACTAAGGTTAGAAAATTGTGGTGGAAGGTACTGGAAATGTAAGCATAATACAAGGAGTGTTTGATGTCTTACTAAAGAATTTGAGCTTTTCTCTATTGCTGAAAATAAAGTTGTATAGGAATTTACATGACAATGTCAGATTTGTCTTTTTGAATGACTGACACTCATGAGGAGATTTGCCAAAATGAGAAATTATTGATATATAAATTACTGTGGGTCCTGATGGGAAACAGTGGGCCCCAGTGAGTAGAAGCTTGTAGAATCGCAGTGAACCAAGCCATTCTTGTCTTAATACTGATACTCAAAGTTATATGATCTTCTTTCTTGTTCACCTAGAAACTTAGAGTCAAATATGATCTTAGTGATAATTAGATGATAGATATATTTATTTTATAAATAAGAAAACTAGATACTGAGAGGTTAGGAGACATTCCTTAAGTAATGCCTTAATAGTGAAGACAGGTATAATTTTGTAGTTTTAGATGTATTTGTATATTTTTTGTGTGTATGATTATATAGTTTATTAGAGTGTTAAAACTCTTTTACATTTTATAGAAGATTTTTCAACATTCTGAGATAACTGTAAAGCATTATTAGAAGAGGTAAGTGAAGTCAAATGTGTTGCCCAAGTGACATCAGTCAAATACGATAAAAAGTAGAATTTAGGTTTCCAGATTATTCTTTCTCATTTTCTGCCATATTGGGGGACAAGTGCAGGGGGTACACCATGCCACCAAACCCTGAGCATTGAACGTGATTTCTTCTCAATCTTCTTATCAGCCTAAGAAGACCTCCTAAGAGTAGGAAAGAAGAAACGAGGCTCATTAACTTACATTTTACTGATGTGAAAGGATATTTTGCATTAGAGTTAAGCTCAAATGTCACTACTTCATTTAATATTTTTTTCTTCAAGCAGGAAATTTCCATATCTATTAATGATATAATAAAAAAGAACAATTGCTTTTATGTTTAATTAAGTGCTATCTATAATATTTTATTTATATAGTATTATGATTTCCATTTTAAGCTGTAAGATATAAAATAATTCTCATTTATATTAGTATTCCTCAGATAGTCTTTTAGAGAAGAATTCTAGGGAGATTGGAATCAGTTCTCAAATCATGAATACCAAGTAGAATCAATGCAGCAATGCTCAGATCAGCTTCTTAAAACTGGGTTGGCAGTAAAATACCTGATTAGCATTGTGGGATTTTAGGAAAATTTGTTTCTAAGGAAAAAAAGCTCACTGTTCATTTATTCAAGAATTATTTATTCAGGAGCAGTTAATTGTAGTGAATTGGAAAGTAGATTGTCTAGAAATCTGCTTCTGCAACTTTCTAGATATCTAACCATGGACAAATTTATTAACCTCTCTATGACTCATCTTCTCATCTGTAACCCTCCTGATGGGGTAGTTGTATTAAACGAGCAGATTTTATAAGATATTTAGCATGGAAATATAATTTTGTAAAACACTCAAAAAAAAAAAGTTTAAATATCCTTTGTAGGCACCCCTGGGTGGCTCAGTCAGTTAATTGGCTGCCTTCAGCTCAGGTCATGATCCCAGGGTCCTGGGATCAAACCCCACCCACATCAGGATCCCTGCTCAGTGGGGTGCCTGCTTCTCCCTCTCCCTCTCCCTCTGCTACTCCCCCTGCTTGTGCTCTCTCTCTCTCTCTCTCTCTGTCAGATAAGTAAAAAAAAAAAATCTTTTTTTTTAATTGCATTTATTTATTCAACAGAGACAAGAAAAGGGGAGTGGCAGAAGGAGAGGGAGAAGCAGGCTCTCCACTGAGCAGGGAGCCTGATGCAGGGCTCCATCCCAGGACTGGGATCATGACCTGAGCTGAAGGCAGATGCTTATCTGACTGAGCCACCCAGGTGCCCCAAATAAATAAAATCTTAAAATAAATAAATATCCCTTGTAAAATAAGTAAAACAGTCATGATACAGGCATACCTGCTCTCCCTTTTCCCCCAACCCAATCCCTTTCTTTTTTCTACCTGTGTCTCCCTTGATGAAGAGACAAACTGCAAGGTTTACAAAGGTCTCAAAGGAATTGTTTTGAGATTGTAATAATCCTAAATCAGGGACACAAAGCTGGAGTAATCTGAATTTGTCCAGCATTTATACACACAGGAACTGCAACCTGGTCCAAACAACAATAAAACAGGCTTTCTTCTTTGCCCTATAAAAACTTCAAACATGTTTTGTCTCAGGAAATTACCTGGTCTTTTGCTGCTCCTCGATGTGTATCAGGTCAATTAAGCCTTTTAACCTTGATTTGAGTAACAAAGTATACATTTTTTTCTTCACAACCTCCACTAAAATATAAGTTCACAGACTATAAGTTCACTAGAAGTAAGGATTTTTTTATAAAGATTTTATTTATTTATTTGACACAGAGAGAGAGATTACAAGTAGGCAGAGAGGCAGGCAGAGAGAGAGGAGGAAGCAGGCTCCCTGCCGAGCAGAGAGCCCAATGCAGGCCTCGATCCCTGAGATCATGACCTGAGCCGAAGGCAGAGGCTTTAACCCACTGAGCCACCCAGGCACCCTAGAAGTAAGGATTTTGACTATTTTCTTTACTCTTGTAATCAGTGCCCAGAACATTGTCCAGCTAGCATACAGAAGGTGCTCAGTTGGTATTTGTTGAAGGATGGAATGAGAATCTGCATTGTGCCAGGAACTGTGGTATGGTAATAAAATAATGAAAAGGGCTAATAAAACTTTTCCCTTCAAGGGTTTTATCATCTAGTGAGACAGACAAACAAGCAACTTTAGGTCATTATGTAGGGGTTATAAAGTCAGGATCATATGCCATTAGGTGTGCAAGGGGGTGTGTATGAGGGAGAAAGAGAGAGATTGGGAAGGGTATTCATCGCCTAAGAATGTTGTTCCCTCCCCAAGTCATGTACTCACAACAGTGTGAGTACATAGGGGACATCTTTTTCTAAATCTCATGTAAGTATCATATGAGCTTGTTAGAAGCTCTAGAGAGGCCATCAAACCCTGGAAGGGATACAGATAAAAATATATCCAGGAAAAACAGGAAGATATAACAAATTTTCTGAATATGAAGTGTGACTAGTAATGAAAGGAGGAAGATATTATGAATAAGGAGAATGTTCTACGAAGTTGCTATAGTAAAACAGCAAGTAACGATTATCAGCTATTTCCTACTCTTTAACAGGATTGTCTTGAAAAAGTAGAGAGGTTGGAAGAGCATGTTTGGTCAATTGAAAATACCTCAACATGACCAGACCATATATGAGGGAGAGGTAAAGAAGTGTTTAGAACTTGAGGAGATTATATGCCATATTAAGTACTCAATCTTAAGGTCAATGAGAAGAAAACAAAAGCAAAAGTAATCATAAAGTTTCAGCATTGTAGGATTTTAGCTTTTCTTGAAAATTAATCAGAACTCTGGAGGTATCGAAGGTGGATTATAAATGGACAGACTTGGGACACAGAGAACAATTAAGTATGTGAAAATTTCCGGAGATGTTGATGTAAGGGAGTAGAAATTTAAATGAAAGGAAGGGAATAGGTGGATTCAATATTTAGGATATATAATTGGGGGTATATTTAAATAGCCTTCAAAATATTTTGACCACAGGCTAAAGTAGAAAACACATTTAGTGTCACTTCTCTCTATACACACACACTCTCATATATGTATGAAAATGTATTGGTTTCAGACAACAATGGTACGTATTCTTTCTGCTCAATTTACTTTTAAAAAATTTTTTGGTTATGATGTTTATTTTGAAATGTTAAATAACATTGAATGAGGGGATGTTTTGTGTTGGTCAGGAGAAAATAGGCTTTAAGAGGTTGAAAACAGTAGATTAGAGGCATTTTGTAATCTCCCGATTTTTTTTATGTTAACTGAAGTAGTAACTCTATAGAAGGAATTTTAAATGGTAAAAGAGGGGAGTCTCCTCAAATCACTCAGGGACTACTCCCCAGATGCAAGAGCTGGCCCCATTCAAACATAGTATTTGACATCCTATCTGTCCATTGGAGCATCCCTGACTCAATGGTTATAACTTCTATTCTCACTAGCACTGTTAAGGGTACTTTAAGGCCGGGACTGTTAGATGTTCAACCAAAGTTCTATTCCACCTCCTATTTAAAAACTAACTAAAAGGGCAAGACAATCTGGACATCTGGCCCTTTATATTTATTCTTCAGAGCATATAACACAGAACAGGTCACTCAACATAGGCATCTAAATTATTGATTGAGTCATTTCCTCATCCTACTTGTCAATTACCTCTAGGCCTGTGTGTGATATATTCAGATATACCAATTATATGTATGTACAAATGTATATATATATATGTATATATATGCATTTTATATATGTATATCTATAATAATACCTTAAACAGTTGACCAGTGAAAAACATGTTTTCTTTTTTGTTTTAATTCCAGTATAGTTAACATACAGTGTTATGTTTCAGATGTACAATATAGTGTTTCAGCAATTCTGCACATTTCTCATCATTATAAGTATACTTCTAATCCCCTTGACCTATTTCAACCATCCTCCCCCTCCCCAACCTTCCCTCCATTAACCATCAGTTTGTTCTCTATAGTTGAGTCAGTTTTTTTGGTTTGTCTTTTTTTGTTTGTTTTATTTCTTAAATTCTACTATGAGTGAAATCATATGGTATCTGACTTATTTCACTTAACATTAGACCATCTAGATCCATTCATATTGTTATAAATGGCAAGATTCCATTATTTTTTATGGCTGAGTAATATTCCATCATGTATATATACCACTTCTTTATACATTCATCTATTGATGGAGCCTTGTGCTACTTTGATAACTTCGCTATTGTAAATAATGCTGCAGTAAACATAGGGGTGCATATGTTTTTTAAAATTACTATGTTCATATTCTTTTGGTAAATACCCAGTAGTGGAATTACTAGATCACATAGTAATTTTTAATTTTTTGATGAACTTCTGTACTAACTTCCACAGTGGCAGTATCAGTTTACATTCCCACCAACAGTGGGTTCCTTTTCCTTCACATTCTCACCAATACTTGTTGTTTCCTATGATTTTGCATTTAGCAAAATCTGACACGTGGGAGGTGATACCTCATTGGCGTTTGATTTGAATTTCCTTGATGATAAGTGATGTTGAGAATCTTTTAATATGTCTGTTGGTCATCTGTGTCATCTTTGGAGAAATGTCTGTTCATGTTCTTTGCCCATTTTTAATTGGATTATTTGGGTTTTTTGGGTGTTGTATAAGTTCTTTATGTATTTTGGATGCTAACCCTTTATCAAGCATGTCATGTGCAAATATCTTGTCCCATTCCTTTGGTTGCCTTTTAATTTTGTTGATTGTTTCCTTTGCTGTGCAGAAGCTTTTTATTTTGATGAAGTACCAATGGTTTATTTCTGTTTTTATTTCCCTTGTCTCAGAAGACACATCTAGAAAAATGTTGCTGTGATGTCACAGAAATTACTGCCTGGGTCTCTCTTCTAGGTCCTTAATCCTATTCCTAGTTTATTTTTGTGTATCGTATGAGAAAGGGGTCCAGCTTCATTCTTTAGCCTTTTGCTGTCCAGTTTCCCCTGCACCATTTGTTGAAGAGTCTGTCTTATTCCCATTGCATATTCTTGCCTCCTTTCTCAAAGATTAATTGACCATATAATTGTGAGTTTATTTCTGGGCTTTGTATTCTGTTCTCTTGATCTGTGTGTCTGTTTTTGTGTCAGTACTATAATGTTTTGATTACTACATCTTTGTAGTATATTTTGAAATCTGGGATTGTGGTATCTGCAGTTTTTTTGTTCTTTTTCAAGATTACTTTCACTATTTGGGGTTTTTTGTGGTTCAATACAAATTGTAGTTTTATTTGTTCTGGTTTTGTGGCAAATGCTATTAGTATTTTCATAGGGATTATATTAAGTATGTAGACTGCTTGGGGTAATACAGGTATTTTAACAATATTTTTCTCCCAATCTATAAGTGTGGAATCTCTTGCTATTTGTTTTTGTCATCTTCAATTTCTTTCATCAGTGTATTATAGTTCTCAGAGTATAGGTCTTTTGCCTCCTTGCTTAAATTAATTTCTAGATATTTTATTACTTTTGGTGCAATTGTAAATGAGACTGTTTTCTTTATTTCCTCTTTCTGATACTTCATTTTTAGTGTATAGAAATGCAACTGATTTCTGTATATTGATTTTGTATCTCGTGTCCTTGATGAATTCATTTATCAGTTCTGTTGTCTTTTGGTGGAGTCTTTCAGGTTTTCTACATAGAATATCATGTCATCTGCAAATAGTGAAAGTTTTAATTCTTCCTTACCAATCTGGATGCTTTTTATTTCTTTTTGTTGTTTGCTTGCTATAGCTAGGACTTCTAGTACTATGTTGAATAAAAGTGGTGAGAGCAGACATATTTGTCTTATTGTGACCTTGTGGAAAAAGCTCTGTTTTTCACCATTGAATCTGATGTTAGGCATGGGTTTTTCATATATGACTTTATATTGAGGTATGTTTCCCTTGGACATACTTCGAAGAGGGTTTTTATCATGATTGAATATGGGACTCTGTCAAATGCTTTTTTTTGCATCTGTTGAAATGATTGCATGTTTTTATTCTTTCTTTTGTTGATGCAATGTATCACATTGATTGTTCTGTGAATATTGAACAACCTTGTATCCCAGAAATAAATCCCACTTGATTTTGGTGCATGCTTTTTTTAAATGTATTGTTGAATTTGGTTTGTTAATATTTTGTTGAGCACTTTTACATCTATGTTTATCAGAGATACTGGCTTGTAAATCTCTCTCTCTCTCTCTCTCTCTCTCTCTCTCTCTCTCTCTCTCTCTCTTTGCTATGTCTTTATCTGGTTTTTGTATCAGGGTAATGCTGGACTCAGAATGAATTTGGAAACTTCCCTTCCTCTCATTTTTTGGAATAGTTTGAGGAGGAAAGATATTAATTCTTTAAATGTTTGGTAGAATTCACCTGTGAAGGCTGTTTGTCTTGGGCTTTTGTTTGCTGGGAAATTTTTGATTACTGATTCAATTTCATTGCTGGTAATATGTCTGTTCAAATTTTCTATTTCTTCCTGATTCAGTTTTGGGAGGTTATATGTTTCTAGGAATTTATCCATTTTTTTTTCAGTTGCCCAGTTTGTTGGTATATAATTTTTCATAATACTCTCTTGTAATGCTTTGTATTCTGTGGTATTGGTGGTTATTTCTCTTTCATTTCTGATATTGTTTGAGTCATCTCCCTGCCCCCCCCTTTTTATGAGTCTGGCCATAGGTTTATAAATTTTGTTGATCTTTTCAAAAGTCAGCTCCTGGGTTCATTGATATGGTTTATTGTTTATTCATTTTCTATTTTGTTTATTTCCTCTTCAATCTTTAGTATCTCCTTACTTCTGGTTTGGGATTTTGTTTCTATTTTATCTAGCTCCTTTAAGTGTAAGGCTAGGCTATTTATTTGAAATGTTTCTTCTTGAGGTAGGCCTGGATCGGTATAAAATTCCCTCTTAGAACAACTTTTACTGTATCCCAAAGATTTTGGACCTTTTTGTTTTTATTTTATTTGTCTCCATGTATTTTTTTTTTAAATTTTCCCCAGGGGTACAGGTCTGTGAATCATCAGCCTTACACCTTTCATGTCTCCATGTATTTTTTATTTCCTCTTTTGATTCCTTGATTCATCCTTTCATTTTTTAGTAGCATTATTTAATCTCCATGTATTCATTGTTTTTCTAGATTTTTTTCTTGTCCTTGATTTTTGGTTTCATATCATTGTGGAAAAGATGCATGGTATGACCTCAGTCTTTTCAAATTTGTTGAGACTTGTTTTGTGGCCTAGTATGTGATCTATCATGGAGAGTGATCTATGTGTACCTGAATGTGTACTGCAGTGTTTCAGGATGGAATGTTCTGAATACATCTGTTAGATCCATCAGGTCCCATGTGTCATTCAAACCAGTGTTTCCTTGTTGATTTTCTGTTTGGATGATCTATCCATTGATGTGAATGGGGTGTTAAAATCCCCTACTCTTATTATATTACTATTGATTACTTCCTTTATGCTTGATATTAACTGCTTTATGTATTTGGGTGCTCCCATGTTGGATGCAGAAATATTTATAATTGTTATATCTCCTTGCTGGATCATTCCCTTTATGATTGTATAGTGTCCTTCTTTGTCTCTTTTTATAGACTGTTTTAATGCCCATTTTGTCCCATGTAAGTGTTGCTAACCATGCTTTCTTTTTGCCTCCATTTCCATGATAAACACGTCTTAATTCCTTTACTTTCAATCTGCATGTGTCTAAGTCTGAAATGAGTCTCTTACAGGCAGCATACAGTGGGTCTTGCTTTTTTAGTCATTCTGGCACACTTTGTCTTTTTATTAGAGCATTCAGTTAATTTACATTTAAAGTAATTACTAATAGATATGTGCTTATTGCCATTTTGGTACATGTTTTATGTTTTTTTTTTAATTCTTCAAAGTTCCTTTCTTCTCTTGCTCTCTTCTCTCATGATTTGCTGGCTTTTTTAGTGATATACTTGGATTACTTTCTCTTTATATTTTTGCATATCTATTCTTGGATTTTGATTTGTGGTTGCCATTAAGTTTGTATATAACATCTCTTGTATATAGCAATTTATATTAGCAGTCTATATTAAGTTGATGATCACTTACGTTTGAACCCTTCTTTACGTCCCACATATTTGATATATGGTGTCATATTTTACATTCTTATATTTTGTGAATCCCTTGACTACTTTTCATATATATACTTAATTTTACTGCCTTCCTGTTCCTACTTTTCATCTACTTATGTTCTTTCCTTTTCACTCAAAAAGTAGAAAATTTCTTTAATATTTCTTTTAGGGCTTGATTTAGTTGTCATAGACTCTTTTAACTTGTTTGACTGGGAAACGCTTTATGTCTCTTTATATTCTGAATGATAGCCTTGATGGATAGAGTATTCTTGGTTGCAGATTGTTTTTTGTTTTGTTTTGTTTAGTTTTTGTTTAACCCCTATCACTTTGAATGTATAATGGCTTTTTCTTCCAACCTGCCAAGTTTCTGTTAAAAAATCAGCTGATAGACTTATGGGTTTCCCTTGTATGTAACTATTTACTTTTTTCCCTTGCTGAGTTCAGAATTCTCTCTTTATCACCATTTTTGCCATTTTATTTACTGTGTATCTTGGTGTGGACCTTCTTGGGTTGATTTTGTTGTGGACTCTCTGTGCCTCCTGGATCTGGATTTCTATTTCCTTCCCCTAATTCAGGAATTGTCAGATATAATTATTTCACATAAATCTTCTGTCCTCTTTTCTATCTTCCTTCTGGGTTCCCTATGCAAATGTTATTATACTTGATGGTGTCCTTGAGTTCTCTTAATATATTTCCATTTGTATTAGTCTTTTTTCTCTGTCCTTTTTAGCTTGATTGCTTTCCATTACTCTGTCCTCTAAGTTGCTGATCTCTTCTGTTTTCTTTAGTCTACTATTTATTTCTTCTAGTGTACTTTTAATTTCAATTTTTGAGTTTTCCCTCTCTGATTGGTTCTATTTTATGTTTGCTGTCTCCTTGTTTAGGGTCTCACTGAGGTCCTCCACTCTTTTCTCAAGTCCAGTGTGAGTATTTTTATGACCATTACTTAAGTTTCTCTCTTGGGATTATTATTTATTTATATTTCATTTAGCTCTCTTGTGATTTTTCCTGCTCTTTAATTTTGAGATATATTCCTTGTCTCCTCATTTTGTCTAACTTTCTGTGTCTGTTTCTCTGTGTTAGGAATGCCAGTTATGTTTCCTTCTTTTGAAAGTAGTGGACTTATGAAGAAAGAGGTCCTGTAGTACCACAGTACAATGTACTCTATTCACCAGAACCTTGTTTTTCAGGGCTGTCTCCTGTGTGTGTTCCCTGGGCCCTTCTGTTGTGTCTGAGCCACTTTTGAATTTAACCTCCTTGTCTAAAATGGCTTTCTTTGCTTGTTGTGGGCAGAGTTTGATCCTTGTGTTGTTAGTGAGTCAGTCTGGGGTTGCTTTGGGCTTTAGTTGAGTCAGAATAGGCACTTCCCTTGTATTGTCTCCTGAGAAGCCTTTGTTGGTGGTTGGAGCCTGCAGTAGATTGGATGTTTACTTCCAGCCCACTGCTCAGCAGTAGTGATTTTCCCCTCCCATGGGACAGGAATCACTTTGGTGTTGTGCTCTCCCTTGTGGGCCCTCCTTATACCCTGCTGGGCTTGTATTATTACTTTGGATAGGCTCTGGGATTATTGGAGGGGGTAGGTCCTCAGGAGAATTGGGGGCAGGGTGTGCAGTGTTACTAAGTTGGGTGGAGAATATTGGTGCTGGGCTGGTTCCTACAGTTATCTATGTGTCTAAGCTGGGGAGTGAGGGAGGAGGGAAATAGCACCTGCTACTCCTTTCTTCCTCAAGAGGTCTCCTAAAGATTCCTGCCCCTCCAGCATAAGCTCTGAGATTAGTAAATAAATCTCCTTCCCATATACCCCAGGCATTTTAAAAATCTACAGTTTCTGTTCTATATCTCAGTGGGGTTGTTTGTTACACTATTTCTTTTTTCTTTTTTTTAAATAACATATAATGTATTATTTGTTTCAGGGTACAGCTCTGTGATTCATCAGTCTTACACAAGTCACGGAACTCACCATAGCACATACCCTCCCCATGTCCATCACCCAGCTACCCATCCTTCCCACCCGCCTCCAGTCTAGCAACCTAAGTTTGTTTCCTGAGATTAAGAGTCTCTTATGGTTTGTCTCCCTCTCTGGTTTAATCCCATTTCATTTTTTCCTCTCTTTCTCCATGATCTTCTTCCTTGTTTCTCAAATTCCATATATCAGAAAGATCATGATAGTTGTCTTTCTCTGATTGACTTATTTCAGTTAGCATAATGGCCTCTAGTTCCATCCACGTCGTTGCCAATGGCAAGATTTCATTTTTTGATGGCTACATAATATTCCAGTGTGTGTGTGTGTGTGTGTGTGTGTGTGTGTGTGTGTGTGTGTGTGTACACACACACACCACATTTTCTTTATCCATTCATCTGCCGGTAGATATCTAGGCTCTTTCCATAGTTTGGCTATTGTAGACATTGCTGCTATAAACATTGGGTGCATGTGCCCTTCGGATCACTACATTTGTATCTTTAGAGTAAATACCCAATAGTGCAATTACTAGCTCATAGGGTAACTCTATTTTCAACTTTTTGAGGAACCTCCGTACTGTTTTCCAGAGTGTCTGCACCAGCTTGCGTTCCGACCAATAACGTAGGAGTGTTCCTCTTTCTCCACATCCTCACTAACACCTGTAATTTCCTGATTTGTTAATTTTAACCATTCTGACTGGTGTGAAGTGGCTTATCCTTGTGGTTTTGATTTGGATTTCCCTGATGCTGAGTGATGTTAGCACTTTTTCGTGTGTCTGTTGGCCATTTGGATGTCTTCTTTGCATAAATGTCTGTTCCTATCTTCTGCCCATTTCTTGATTGGATTATTTGTTTTCTGGGTGTTGAGTTTGGTAAGCTCTTTATATATTTTGGATACTAACCCTTTATCTGATATGTCATTTGCAAATATCTTCCCCTATTCTCACGGTTGCCTTTTGGTTTTGTTGATTGTTTCCTTTGCTATGCAAAAACTTTTTATCCTGATGAAATCCCAATGGTTCATTTTGCCCTTGTTTCCCTTGTCTTTGGCAATGTGTCTAGGAAGAAGTTGCTGTGTTGGAGGTCGAAGAGATTGCTGCCTTTTCCTCAAGGATTTTGATGAATCCCTATCTCACGTTCAGGTGTTTCATCCATTTTGAATCTATTTTTGTGTATGGTGTAATGAAATGGTCCAGTTTCATTCTTCTGCCTTTCGCTGTCCAATTTTCCCAACACCATTTGTTGAAGAGACTGTCTTTTTTCCACTGGACATTCTTCCTTTCTTTATCAAAGATTAGTTGACCATAGAGTTGAGGGTCCATTTCAAGGCTCTCTATTCTGTTCACACACATTGATCTGTGTGTCTGTTTTTGTGCCAGTACCATACTGTCTTGATGATTACAGCTTTGTAATACAGCGTGAAGTCTGGAATTGTGATGCCACCAGCTTTTCTTTTCTTTTTCAACATTCCTCTAGCTATTTGGGGTCTCTTGTGGTTCCATACAAATTTTAAGATTATTTGTTCCAGCTCTGTGAAAAAAAGTTGATGGTATTTTGATAAGGATTGCATTAAATGTGTAGATCATTCTAGGTAGCATAGACATTTTAACAATATTTGTTATTCCAATCCATGAGTGTGGAACATTTTTCCATTTCTTTGCATCTTTCTCCATTTCCTTAATGAGTATTTTATAGTTTTCTGAGTACAGATTCTTTGTCTCTTTAGTAAGATTTATTCCTAGGTATCTTATGGTTTTAGGTGCAATTGTAAATGGGATCAACTCCTTAATTTCTCTTTCTTCTGTCTTGTTGTTGGTGTGTAGAAATGCATCTGATTTATATGCATTGATTTTATATTCTGCCACTTTACTGAATTCCTTTGTGAGTTTTAGCAGTATTGGGGTAGAGTCTTTTGGGTTTTCCATTTAAAGTCTCATATCATCTGCAAAGAGTGAGAGTTTGACTTCTTTGTTGATTTGGATGCCTTTTCTTTTCTCTTTCTTTCTTTCTTCCTTCTTTCTTCTTCTTCTTCTTCTTCTTCTTCTTTCTTCTTTCTTCTTTCTTCTTTCTTTTTCTTCTTCTTCTTCTTCTTCTTCTTCTTCTTCTTCTTCTTCTTCTTCTTCTTCTTCTTCTTCTTCTTTTGTCTGATTGCTGAGGCTAGGTCTTCTAGTACTGTGCTGAATAACAGTGGTGATAGTGGACATCCCTGCTGTGTTCCTGACCTTAGGGGAAAAGCTGCCAGTTTTTCCCTATTGAGAATGATATTTGATGTGGGTTTTTCATAGATAGCTTTTATAATATTGAGGTATGTACCCTCTTTTCCCACACTGAAGAGTTTTAATCAAGAAAAGATGCTGTACTTTGTCAAATGCTTTTTCAGTATCTATTGAGAGTAACATATGTTTCTTGTTCTTTCTTTTATTAATGTATTGTATCACACTGATTTGTGGATGTTGAACCAACCTTATAGCCCAGGAATAAATCCCACTTGGTCGTGGTGAATAATCCTTTTAATGTACTATTGAATCCTTTTGGATAGTATTTTGGTGAGAATCTCTGATTCCATGTTCATCAGGGATATTGATCTGTAATTCTCCTTTTTGATGGGGTCTTTGCCTGGTTTTGGGATCAAGGTAATGCTGGCTTCATAAAATGAGTTTGGATGTTTTGAGACCTTTCTTGTTTCTTGAGAAAGACTTATATTGCTATATACTTTCCTCTGAGGACTGCCTTGGCTGCATCCCAAAGATTTTGAACAGTTGTGTTTTCATTTGCATATGTTTCCATGAATTTGTGTAATTCTTCTTTTATTTCCTGGTTGACCCATTCATTCTTTAGTAGGATACTCTTTAGCTTTCTTGTATTTGAGTTTTTTCCAACTTTCCTCTTGTGATTGAGTTCAAGTTTGAAAGCACTGTGGTCTGAAAATATGCAGGGGATCATCCTAATCTTTTGGTACCATTTGAGATCCGATCTGTGACCCAGGATGTGATCTATTCTGGAGAATGTTCCATGTGCACTAGAGAAGAATGTGGATTCTGTTACTTTGGGATGGATTGTTCTGAATATGTCAGTGAAGTCCAGCTGGTCTAGTGTGTCATTTAAAGCCTTTATTTCCTTGTTGATCTTTTGCTTAGATGATCTGTCTATTATGGTGAGGGGGGTGTTAAAGTCCTCTACCATTATATCATTGTTGATGTGTTTCTTTGATTTTGTTATTAATTGGCTTATATAATTGGCTGCTCCCATGTTAGGGCCATAAATATTTAAAACTGTTAGGTCTTCTTGTGGGAATAGACCCTTTAAATATAATATAGTGTCCTTCCTCATCTCTTATTATAGTCTTTGGCTTAAAATCTAATTTGTCTGATATAAGAATTGCCACCCCAGCCTTCTTTTCCATTAGCATGGTAAATCGTTTTCTACCCCCTCACTTTAAATCTGGAGGTGTCTTTGGGTCTAAAAATGAGTCTCTTGAAGACAGCATATTGATGAGTCTTGGTTTTTTTATACAATGTGCTACCCCGGGTCTTTTGATTGGCGCATTTAGCCCATTTACATTCAGGGTAACTATTGAAAGATATGAATTTAGTGCCACTGTATTGCTTGTTAGGTGACTGTTACTGTATATTGTCTCTTTCCTTCCTGGTCTATGTTACCTTTAGGCTCTCTTTGGATAGAGGATCCCTTTCAATATTTCTTGTAGGACTGATTTGGTGATCACAAATTCTTTTAGTTTCTGTTTGTCCTCGAAGCTTTTTTATCTCTCCTTCTAGTTTCGATGACAGCCTAGCTGGATATAGTATTCTTGGCTGTATATTTTTCTCGTTTAGTACCCTGAATATATCATGCCAGTCCTTTCTGGCCTGCCAGATCTCTGTGGATAGGTCTGCTGCCAATCTAATATTTCTACCATTTTAGGTTACAGACCTCTTGTCCTAAGCTGCTTTCAGAATTTTCTATTTGCATCTGAGATTTGTAAGTTTGACTATTAGATGTAGGGGTATTGACCTATTTTTATTGATTATGGGGGGGGGTTTCTCTGTGCCTGCCGGATTTTGATGCCATTTCCTTCCCCAAATTAGGGAAGTTCTCTGCTATAATTTGCTCCAATATACCTTCTGCCCCTTTCTCTCTTTCTTCTTCTTCTGGGATCCCAATTATTCTAATATTATTTCGCTTTATGGTATCACTTATCGAATTCTCCCCTTGTGATCCAATAGTTGTTTATCTCTTCTCAGCTTCTTTATTCTCCATCATTTGAATTTTTATATCACTAATTCTCTCCTGCCTCATTTATCCTAGCAATTATAGCCTCCATTTTTTAAAAAAGATTTCATTTATTTATTTGACACACAGAGAGAGATTACAAGTAGGCAGAGAGGCAGGCAGAGAGACAGGGAGAGGAGTTGACACACAGAGAGAGATTACAAGTAGGCAGAGAGGGCCTCGATCCCAGGACCCTGAGATCATGACCTGAGCCAAAAGCAGAGGCTTTAACCCACTGAGCTACCCAGGTGCCCTGTAGCCTCCATTTTTTGATTGCACCTCACTAATAGCCTTTTTGATTTTGTCCTGGTTAGATTTTATTTCTCCAGAAAGGGATTCTCTAGTGTCTTCTGTGCTTTTTCAAGCCTATCTAATATCTTTATAATTGTCTTTCTGAACTCTAGTGCTGACATCTTACTAATGTCCATGTTGATCAACTCCATGGCAGTTGGTATTGCCCCTTGTTCTTTTTCTTTTTTTAGATAAGTTTTTCTGTTTAGTCATTTTGTCTGGAGAAGAATAGATGAACAAGAGAACAAAATGCCACAAGGGTAACAAGAACCCCAGAGAAATATACNAACAGTCACTAAGAAAAAATAAAGGTATGTATCGAATCACATTTTAGTTCGCCTGAAAAAAAAAGAAAAAAAAAAAAAAAAAGAAGAAGAGTATGATCAGGCTGGTGAATAGAACAGAGCCACACGTTAGATTTTGGGTATATTTTGGTCTGTTAGAAGAAACTGCCTCCCAAACTTTTAAAGAAAGAAAAACTTGTAAATATATATATACACACACACATAAAAATAAGGATGAAGGGATGGAATATGATTGTAAAAATGAAAATTAAAAAAAGATTTTAAAAAAGGAATTGTTAAGAAGTTGATTGGAAAAGGAAAGAAAAAAAAAGAAATAGAGAAAGAGTAAAATAAAGAAAATTTTAAAAATTAACTTTGAAAGACTAAAGAATCTTGGGGGAAAAGCCATGAATTCTATGTGCTGTATTTCCCTAGTGCTGGAGGTTTGCAAAAGTGTGTGGGTCTACTTATAGGCAGACTATTTTAGTAAATATTGTACAGTACTTTAAATATATTTTCTCAGATTTTTCTTTATATTTTCTTTTCTCTAGCTTATTTTATTATGAGAATATGGTATATAATACATATAACATACATTTATGTTAATCCAGTTTGTGTTATTGGTAAGGCTTCTACTCAACAGTAGGCTATTAGTAGTTGAATTTTGGGGGCCGTCAAAGTTATACATGGATTTTTGACTCTGTGGCAGTTGGAACCCCTAACATGTGTATTGTTCCAAGGTCAACAGTATTCAGTAACTGCTCATTTTGTTGTCAGCACAAGATTTGTAAATTAAAATTTGTGTTTTTAGAATAGTTATAGGTTCACAGCAACACTGAGGAGAATTATGGAGATTTTGCATATATTCTGCTCTACACATGCAGAGACTATGCCATTATCAACATCTACCGCCAGAATGATGTATTTGTTACATTACATAATTCTGCTTTGACAACCCATAATAAAGTCTTCTATTTCCATTATGGTTCACTCTTGATATTGAATATTCTGTGGGTTGAACAATTGCATAATGACCTGTATCCATCATTATGGTATCATACAGAGTGTTTTCAATGCCATAAAAATCCTCTGTGCTCTGCCTGTTTATTCATGCTTCCAAGTTTTGGAAATTATGAATAAACCTGCTTTAACCATCTGTGTATAAATTTTCATGTGGACATAAATATTCAACTCCTTTGGGTAATAAGGAATATAATAGCTGGATTGTTTGGCAAGAGTACGTAGAGTTTTATAAGAAACCACCAAACTGTCTTCTAAAGTGTCTGTACAATTTACATTCCCACCATTTCTTTGCTAGAACTTGGTATTGTCAGTGTTCCTGATTTTTGGCCATTCTAATAGGTGTGTAGTGGTTTCTTGTTTTAATTTGCATTTCCCTAATAAAATGTGATATAGATCATCTTTTCATATATTTGCCATCTCTATATCTTCTTTTGAAGTGTCTTTTGAGGTCTTTGGCCCATTTTTTAAGTCAGGTTGTTTTATTGCTGAATTTTTATTTCTTTATTTCTTTTTTTTTTCCTCCCCCCCCTCATTTTTTTTTTTTAAAGGGAGAAAGATAGTGTGAGCAAGGGGGAAGAGGTACAGGGAGAGAGAGAATCCTAAGCAGGCCCCACACCCAGTGTGGAGCCCAACACGGGGCTGAATCGCATGACCCTGAGATCATGACCTGAGCTAAAATCAAGAGTCAAATGCTTAACTGACTGAGCCACCTCGGTGTCCTGAGTTCTTACTTCTTTGTATATTTTGGATGTATGTTTAGCACACATTTCTCCCAGTCTTTGGCTTGACTTCCATTCTCTTGATTTTGTATTTTATAAATTAGATGTTTTTAATTAAGTCCAGTTTGCCAGTTTCATGGATTGTGCCTCATGTTGTATCTAAGAGTCATTGTCATATCCATGGTATTCTAGGTTATGATTATCCTATATTATCTTCTAAGAGTTTTATAGATTTATGTTTTACATTTAGGTGTGTGACTTTAAGTTAATCTTTGTGAAGCATATACAGTCTGTGTCTAGATTTTTTTTTTTTTTGTGCATGTGGATGTCTACTTGTTCCAGCATTGTTTGTTGAAAAGACTGTCTTTAGTCCATTGTCTTGCCTTTGTTTCTTCGTCTAAGATTGCTAATCATATTTATGGAGGTATATTTCTGGGCTCTTTGTTTTTTTCCACAGATTAATTTGTCTATTCTTATGTTAATACCATTGTCTAGATTACCATAACTCTGTTCAAGGCCTTGGAGGTGGGTAGCATTAGTTCTGTGACTTTGGTTTTTTTCTTTAACATTGTGTTAGCTAATCTGGGCTTTTTGCTTCTCCATATAAACATTAGAATCGGTTTGCTGATTCCACAAAATAACACCTTGGGAATTTGATTGAGATTACTTTGAATGTATGGATCAATTTGGAAAAAAACAGACATCTTAAGAATAGTGAGTCTTCTTATCCGTGAACATGAAATATCTCTCCATTTATTTAGTTCTTTGATTTCATTCATCAGAATTTTATAGTTTTCCTCCTATAGATTTTATATATATATTCTGTCAGATATATACCTAGTATTTTATTTTGAAGGATACTCATATAAATGGTATTGTGTTTTTAATTTGAAATTCCATTTGTTGGAGCACCTGGGTGGCTCAGATGTTTAAGTGTCTGTCTTTGGCTCAGGTCATGACCTCAGGATCCTGAGATTGAGCCCCATGTCTGGCTCCCCACTCAGCGGGTCTGTGTCTCCTTCTCCCTCTGCCCTTTTCTCTGCTCATGCTCTATCTCTCTATCTTTCTCAAATAAATAAATAAAATCTTAAAAAAAGAAGAAAAATTCCACTTTTTTATTGATAGTGTATAGGTTAGCAATTAACTTTTGTTAATTAACTTTTGTATATAGATCTTATATTCTGCAACCTTGCTATAATTGTTTTAGTAATTTTTTGTAGATTTTTTCAGATTTTCTGCATGAAAAATCATTTTTGGTTCTTATATATTCTTAAATCTGTTTTTGTTTTGTTTTGTTTTGTTTTGTTTTGCTTTTGCTTTATTGCATTAGCTAAAACTCTCAGTACAGTGTAATGTTGGAAAGGAATTTTGAGAGAAGACAACTTTTCCTTATACCTGATCTTATTGGGAAAGATTTGAGTTTCTATTTTTTTTTAATTTTATTTATTCATTTGACACAGAGAGAGAGATTACAAGTAGGCTGAGAGGCAGGCAGAGAGAGAAGAGAGAGGAGGAAGCAGGCTCCCTGCTGAGCAGAGAGCCCGATGTGGGCCTCGATCCCAGGACCCTGGGATCATGACCTGAGCTGAAGGCAGTGGCTTTAACCCACTGAGCCACCCAGGCGCCCATTGAGTTTCTCACTATTAAGTATGATGTTAGCTGGAGGTTTTTTAAGTTAATCGTTCATGTGGAGGAAGTTTCCCTTTAGTGCTAGTTTACTGGGAGTTTTTGTCATGAATAGGAGTCAAATTCTGTCAGTTTTTTCTACATTTATTGATCTGATTACATGATTTTAATTTTTAGCTCGTTAGCTATTTTATTTTTAAAAAATGTTGATTATGACCTACTCAGCTGATTTTATGACCCCTTATGGGTCATACCTTTACAAAAAAATCTGTGTGACTTCATGATTCACTGGTTGTGACAAGTCAATAAGCAGAAATAGAGGGTGAGAGGAAGAAAATTCTCGTTTAGATACATGTATAGGTAATGGAATTCATTTTTGAGATAAGAGGAGGCTCAGGGTTGAGGTTATGTTTATTTCTGTTGTTATCTATCAAGATTTTCAATGGCAGTATCTAGTACCTGACTAAACACTGTCCTGGAATTTATAGAAGAAATTTGGACTAGATAAGAATACAGAATTTTTTAGTGGCCTGTGAATTGAGACTGACTTCAAATTCTGATCACAGCAATTAACGGCTGTCAAACAATGAACAAATTAATTCTATTATTTCCATCCCTTTGTTTCTTCATATTTATAATGGATAATATGACAAAATGGGTGATTGTCAGGATTAGATTGAAATAATGTCCATGGAGGGGTCTACATATAACTGGTACATGTAGGTGCTCAATAAAAACTGGCTATTATTCATTTTCTGAGTCTTTGAATGCAGTGAAGATTAGCAGTTTTCAGACTGCTTCGTTTTCTACTAAGGATAATCAAGTGCCATGCGTGTTTTCACAACTGCTTGTTACTTTCCTAAGCACAGCATTGTTAAAGAATGAATCTCAGTCAATAAGGGATTTCTCCTCTTCACCTCAACCTACTTGACAAGGAAACCTGGGATAAGAACCAAATAATGATACTTCAAGAGTATAAATAGTGCAACTAATTAATGGTGGCTTAAGGATAGAAGTTGCTATTTTTTATACAACAGATTTATAGGTAGAGAGCTCAGTTTGACAATGCAGTCATGGACACAGGCTTCACCCATCGTTCTGCTCTGCCATCCTTAATGTGTTGACTTTAGTCATTATACTTGTTGCCTGATTGTTTCAAGTTGATGGCTCCATTTTCAGACATCCTTTTTGCCCTAAGGGATTTAGAGGGATTAGAGAAAAGGATCATACAACAATTCGAGAGGGTCACATTTTTGCACAAGATACCTTTTGGAATTGTGTGGTACAGAAATTGCATAATAACTTAGTAAGGAGAAAAGGGGAAGGAATAATGTGTAAGCAATTAAATGTCTTCCACCAGTGGCTAATACAAAGCCTGGCACATAAAACCTGATTAATGTGGATGAGACTGGATGAGATCCCAGAAATGGACAGGGACCAATTCCTATGGCAGTTATTTAATGAATTTATCTGGGGAATGTATGATCTTAAGACAGATTTTTTTTTTAAGTAAGGGCCTTCACATGTTTTTAAGTAGATTTTTAATAAAATTTCTATCACTTGAGAAATTTTAGATCAGATACCTATTGTGTTCACCCATATGTGATGGGAATGGGAGAACAGCAACTTATGCATGGCCAGTGAAAAATGGCCTGTCAATTATATGAGGCAGAAAGTGGGCTTAGGCAAAGCACTGTGCCAAAGCGACATTTAGAGGTTGGACAGAGGAAATATGCCTGAGAAGTGACCAGAGAGATCACAAAGCAAAACATTCTCAAAGGAATGCAGAGTCAACAGTTTGCCTGCTGCTGACAGATTAAAATGGTAAGAAAGTTGGGCTTATCTAGCACCCAGAGTATCAGTGGGTGATTTATCTTTGAGCAATTATAGTGAAGTGTTTGAGGATAGAGAGTGGTTCGATGAATGAGAATTAAGTGAGGAAATGAAAGATATAGGTTAGAAATTTCCTTCAAGATTGTTATATATAAAGGTGAAGATAGTGATAGTGTGGCAGCTGAAGGAAAAAATGAGTTGGGGAAATTTTTATTTTTATTTTTTTAAGATATAGGAAGGCAGAAGCCTACCTGTGCAGAAAAGAGAAGGTTGAGATTATAATCCTGACAAAGGTCTGCCTTCAGACCCTTGCATGTCATCAGGGAATGTGGATTTCAGGAGATTTTCTACCATCCCTAGAACTTATGTAAGAGTCGCTCCTTGTGCCTAACTTATTTGTACTAATGATGTGCTTTATGATGAACACCTGCTTCCCTTCTGGTCGTCTAGAATTTTGATATGTACTAGGCAGAGATTGCCTGTTTATGTGACCAGCCCCCAATAAAAGCCTTTGACACTGAGACCTTAAGAAGCTTTCCTGGTACACAGAATTTCCTACACGTTACAACTCCTCGTCAGAGGAATTAAGTGTGTCTTATTAACTTTCGTGAGAGAGGACTCTTGCTTTCCTCTGGATGTACCCCATTTGCCTTTTTCTTTTACTGAGTTTTCTCTGTATCCTTTCCTCTGTTGTAAATCATAATCATAAATACAACTCTATGCTGAACTTCTTCTGGTGAACTATTGAAATTTGGGGTGATCTTGGGGACCCCAATACACCTGGAATGGAGAGCACAGGTTGTGGTAAAAGGAGAAGAATGCCGATTCCACTGTAAGTAGGGAAAAAAGATTGGGTCAAGATAACAGATTTTCTTGAAGAAGGCTGAGAGTGTTTTGGAAAACCATCTGATGAAAGAGAATGAGGAAAATTTAGAATAAGATATTTGAAAAAAAAAACCCACGAAGTTTAGTACAGATTTTTAATCTGTATAGATTAAGAGATTTAACTAGAAAAATATAAATGGTGTGTCAACAAGGACCCACATCCCAGCTCCGTTGGCAATCAGGAGATTATAAAAATGCAGCTCTGTTTGTTTGCATGTTTGCATGTTATTCCAGCAGCTCTGAGTATCCTGTGTGCAAGTCAGAAAAATAGTGGTTGATTTGTTTTAATGTCTAAGCTTTATTAAGTATTTGCAATGTCATGACGATAAGGACATTTTTAAGAAAACAGGTTATGTGCTGAATTTTAGGATTATTAGCTTTCTGGGAAAGAAATCAAGGAAGGATCATATTGTTATATAGGAATACAGAGAAAAAGTGGTATCCTTGTGAGGAAGACTGGAGCAAACTACTGAAAAACAGCATATTAAAAAGGTTATGGATGATGAGAAAATTGAAATGGTGACTATAGTGCATGGAATGGGGGTCCTTCCAAAAATAAATCCATGTCCTAACCCCAGGAACCTATGAATGTGACTTCATTTGGAAAAAGTGCCTTTCAGATATAAGGATTTCAAGATGAAATCATCCTGGTTTATCTAAGTGGGCTCTAAATTCAATGACAAGTACCTTACACACAAGAGGAAAGATAAGGTTCTATAAAGACACAGGCAGAGACTGGAATTATGCAGCCATAAACTAAGGAGTGTCTGGAGGCATTAGAAGCTGGAAGGGGCAAGTAACACCTCCGCTAGAGACCGTGGAGGAGTGCAGCCATGACAGCACCTTGATTTTGGACTTAAGGTCTAGAACCGTGAGAAAAACAAAACAAAACAAAACATTCTAAGCCATCAACTTTGTGCTAATATGTTACAGCAGCCCTAAGAAACTAATACAGTGACTGTGAAAATTATGATTAATTTAAATATCTGAATGTCTTCAGTTTTACTTTAGGTGCCTAAAAATGAATATCCAAGAATTCCAAAATTGGCGTAATTTTTTCTTAAAACAAAAACAAAAACAAAACAAAACAAAACCTCCACCACAGGTGGTGTATACCATGCTTTTGCCCTCAGTTGCTTCTGCTGCAATATTCAATTCCTTTATTGCAGTTCTGGGGTGGGGGTAAGGGCAGTGTTGGAACAACATTTTTTTTTAAAAGATTTTATTTATTTATATGACAGAGAGAGATCACAAGCAGGCAGAGAGGCAGGCAGAGAGAGAGGAGGAAGCAGGCTCCCTGCTGAGCAGAGAGCCTGATGCGGGCCTCGATCCCAGGACCCTGGGATCATGACCTGAGCCGAAGGCAGAGGCTTTAACCCACTGAACCACCCAGGCGCCCTGGAACAACATTTATAATGTGCCTGACATCATATCTTAAATCCTCATGTCCATCCTGTTGGCACTGTTATAGCAACTCCTGCTCATGTCCAAAGAAACTGTTGACCTCAAAAGTTTCATAACTAGTTAGTGCTCAGCAGTTAAGGATTTAAAGCTAGGTGTTTTGAACTTTCAAGACTATATTCCTTCCCCTTCACCAGATTTTCTTGAAGCAAGAAAAGAAGGTGCTAGTCAGTTATGCTTCTTCTCATAAAAGTGAGGGCTGTCCCTAAGTTTTGTGTAAAATGTCAAATGAGTGATTTAATTTATGAGGGGCTGCATATTTAAACCTAACAAATGATTGGTGGGATCATTTTGCTTAATTGTTGTGGCATCTTGGAAATATCATATCATTTTAGCACTTTCCTAATCTATAAAATGATGTGATACATTTTAACAACTCGTTTTTATATTTGGCCTTTCAAAAGCATCATGCTTTATGGTCCATCAGCTATATAGTGGCAATAACCAGAGGTATTTTGTGCATGGCATAAGCTATACTCAGACTCTTTCATTTCACTTGTTTAGGCTCTCTCTAGAAAAAATAGATAAAATCTAATGAATAATTCTAGAAAAATATTGGTATGATAGAAATAAATGCAGCAGGGTATGTATCTTTTTTAATTGACTTTTTTCTTCATTATAGTCCAGTAATTATGCCAACTTATTCTAGCTTCCAAGGCAATGTTGAACTATTTGAAGAATAATTATCTATATTAAAAAGCCACATAAAATTTTGCTATAAAATATTGACAGTTTTATATTATTCCAGTTGATATCTGTTTTCAATGCCTTGAAAAATAGTCATCATATATACAAAATAAAGATTTTCAAAAACTTAAAACAATGTTGATCATAATGCAATCAATTTAAATTATTTGGTAGACATAGTATCTAGAATGATATCATGGTAACAATGAACATTAACAATTATAATCTAAAATAAACTAAGAATTACAAACCTATATACAGTCCTATGTAATAAATAACTGTGATAGGGAGATGGTTGAACATCAGTTCCACAATATTATTATTCCTTTATTATTTCAATATACTTAATCTGTTATATGCAAATGGAAGAATAACCTAGTTTTATTTTTTCATTAGTTATTCATATAATTTCCACTGTCACAGGAAATCTATACAATAATCCAAATTATTTTCTTCACCTTTTCCTTTTTTCCATCCTTGATTTTGTACTAACCAATTCATTCATGGAATCCGTTATTTCTAGATATCTGATGCTTCTAAGCCAAATGGTACCATTTTTAGCCCCAGCTGAGGAAAGCAGAATTAGTATGTTCAGAGAGAACTGATGGCATATTCTGGATCATTTGGCCAATCTATCTGATCAAGCTAAGTGGACAGAGGAAACACAACTGATTTCAAATCAGCCAATCCATTGTGTTTCCAACAACTTACAAGGTAGCCTGTTTTGAAATGTACTGGTAAAATTAAGATAAATTTAATTGGATAAGCACATGCTTTCTCTTAGATATATTTAAGAAAGAATCTTCAGATGGGTACAAAGGAACAAGTAGCTAAGAGCTAAAAAATTGATTAGACATTTGCATTGTCTCTAGTTTTGAGTTGTTTCCAGTTTGAAGCTACTATATTTAAAGCAACTTTAAAATTTTGTGTAGAAGTCTTTGTGTAGAAATAAGTTTTCATTTCTCTTGGGTCATGTAGTAATTTCTGGTTCCCTTTTACTGTTTATGTCCTGGCTTCTTGCAAGGCTAGACATTTCCAGCCACCATAAACTTAAACTTCCTGATCTTTGATTCTGTCACAACTCGAACTGCGATGAACTGTTTGGGATTCTTTACCTGCTCCTTTGGAATGTGGATGGAGGCAGAAATTATTAGCAACTGTTTCACTTCCAAGCATGATTGCAGCAAACCATTGCTTACTGGCCAATATCTGAAAACTGTCATTATAAATATGTTGTTTATAGATACTATAAATAGTTGTATTCTTAAGGTGGAGGGATAAATCTTTCCCTCTTGTTCCATCATGGCTTCAACTCTAGGCTAACATTTTGAGCTTAGTTTAACCATCATTATGAGCAAGACGTTGACATTTTACCAATTAGTAAATTGATATTCAGAAAGATTAAGAACATTTCCCAAGTTCAAACCTCTAAGAAGTCTTTAACTAAAGATTCCAAACTACATGTGTTTTATTTTGTGTCTGTATGATTTTCTGTTATCCTATCCGATACATATTTTGATGAAAAAGAGAACACCTCAGGCACTGATAAGAGTAGATATAAATTCTTGTCTGACAGCTTCAGATATGTAAAGTATCTATGATTGATTCATAATTGTGTATGGGAGACACATGGGGCATGATACTGACAAATATGTTGTTTATGGAAGTAAAAGTTGCAAATATCTTAGGAAAGCCTTGGTAATATTAATAGCCAATTTTATACAAGAAAGTAGAAGGAATAGATCTGAATGTAGGGATAAGTGTTTTTCCAACATCTGTAAGACAATGTCTTCAGTCCAAAAATGAGAGCAGGGCAGTTGCTTAGAGAAGAGTCATTTTAGGTAGTTTAAATATCCACAGGTAAATAAATCGAATGTGTTGGTTAACTGCTAGAACAAGATAGGATGAATTAAAGCAGAGTAAAAGATGATTCTAAATATGGACCAGCAAGAGAATGGTTGTATGCCTTGTATATGTTCAGCTCATTATAATGTAAAAATTCAAACTAAAAATTATTAGACAAGAGAAGGGTATATATTTTTTATTTTACTTAAAAAAATTAGGTAAGCTGTCCAAAACTGACATTGTGGTTCTTCTGCAATATCATCAATGAACCAGACATTCCATCTCTTTATTTCACCATTCTAGTACAAAGCTCCCATTTTCAAGCTTTCATCACATGGTTTAAGACTATGGTTCAGGAATTTCATTTATGATATCGTCATTTCAGGAAGAAGTAATGAAGTAACAGCAGGAGTATAGGTGGAGTGGGTTCACCTTAAATAGCCAGACCCAAACAACACTTCCACTCACATATAATTCACCAGAATTTTGTCATGTTGACAAATTCATAGAAAAAGAGGCTAGAGAAATGTTGACTTTCATTAACAGCAAGCATGAGCCCCTAAAATCTGGCTGGGCCTGGTATTGAAGAGAATAGGAGGGGCACCTGGGTGGCTCAGTGGGTTAAAGCCTCTGCCTTCGGCTCAGGTCATGATCTCAGGGTCCTGGGATCAAGCCCCGGCATTGGACTCGCTGCTCAGCAGTGAGCCTGCTTCCCCCTCTCTCTCTGCCTGCCTCTCTGCCTGCTTGTGATCTCTCTCTGTCATATAAATAAATAAAATCTTAAAAAAAATTAAAAAAAATAAAGAGAATAGGAGGGTACGCACTTTGGCAGCACATGTACTAGAATTGGAACAATACAGAGAAGATGAGCATGGCCGCTGAGCAAGGATGACATGCAAATTCATGTAGCATTCCATATTTTTCGGTTTTCTAACTTTAAGAAAAACATAGGAGAATGGATGTTGGACTATGCAAACCAGATTTTTCTATATCAATGTCTATTTCATTTACTAAAAGAGAAGGTTGGAAGGAAGATTATTAACTTAATGTAGGTTTTCTTGAGTATTTTTACATGCTATCAGGTCATGTATGCGGTAATTTCAAATGTAGAACTACAAATGTGAATATGAAATGATGTATATTGGGGATTATATATTATTTGGATAATATATTTGGAAATATATTTATTTTGTATAAAGTTATATAATAAGCAAGAGAGACCAGGACATTTTCAGAGGCATAGTGACTAATACTGATGGGTGACTTTGAGGTGGTCTATATTCTCCTCTATTTCTGTTTGCAACTGGACACCAAGGCTACTTTACTTAATAGTTTTATCTGTTTGAGCTGTATCTGCATATTTTTCCAAAGATACTGTCTTCTATCATCTTGTGAGCCTTCCCTTCCACTTTCCTTCAATTCACTCCAGTCATACTGGCCTCCTTTTTATTTTTTAAACTTTCTAAACTCACTGCCCCCTCCTACCACCTGCCCTGGAAATTTAGTTCTTGCTACTGAATAGACTTAAACTTCCTGTGTTTCTATATATTCATGGGTCAATTCCTTGCCTCCACTGTGTCTTAGCTCCAGGATCACCCTCACGTTAGTGTCCTATGTGATCGCCATATTTAGAATTATAGCCCTTCACCATAGCATTTCCTATTTTCCTTTCCAGTCTTTCCCCCCACCCTCTTTATTGCATTTATTACCACTTGACATGCTATGTTATTTTTAAATTATATTTAATTTTTATTTTTGTTTAATGTTAACTATGTTTTTTATTTTTGTTTTAAGGACTTTATTTATTTATTTGACACAGAGAGAGAGACAGTGAGAGAGGAAATACAAGCAGGGGGAGTGGAAGAGGGAGAAGCAGGCTTGCCACTGGGAAGAGAGCCCTGGGATCATGACCTGAGCCGAAGGCAGATGCTTAACGACTGAGCCACCTAGGGGCCCCATTGTTAACTATGTTTTATTCAATGCTTTATTCCCTATAATTTCCCATGCCTATACCACATGATAAGCTCAGGTCAACTGTTGGAGTGAATTTAATACATTCAGCTTATTCCTTAAGTGCATCATACAAAAATTTCTTGGATTCCTATCCTAATAAGAATTGTATCCCTAAAGAAAATTCTAGAGACTGTTCTTGTTCTGATTTTGACCTACCCATCTAAGAGAGCTAATTTGCCTCAGAGAGCTGGAACCATTTCAGGAGCTGAAGCACTGAAGTTCGTTTATACCTATGGTCCTGGAGGTTTCTATTCAGTAAACATCTAACAGCATTACTTATCTTCCTTTGTTGGAGCCCAATTGTGTTAAAAACAGAAGGCACAAATGAGATATATTACATATGTACGGATATAAAAGCTGATTAGACTCATAGAGGAATATATTTCTTAGGGTATCTCAGTATAGAATTAGAATAAAAAGAGTATGTTAAACAAATTTAATGCATGTGCAATATGTTGCTAATTCCCTGTGTTAGAAAAACTGATTTTAATTCAGAATTCTCAAGTTGTGACAAGGTTAGAACAGGGCGCCTGGGTGGGGCTGAATTGGTTAAGTATCTTCCTTCTGCGCAGGTCATGATCCCAGGGTCCTGGGATCCAGCTCTGCATCAGGGCTCCCTGCTTGGCAGGCAGGCGAGTGTGTTTCTCCCTCTTCCTTTGCCCCACCCCCAGCTCATGCGAATGCTCGCTCTCCTTCAAATAAATTAATTAAAAAATTGAAAAAAAAATTGGGCCAAGGTGACTTTTAGCCTTTATCATATTATCAACATCCTAGTTTAGAGCACAGAAAAGCATTTCAAGTGTAGAGTTTCCATCAATCCATTTAATAGGACTAAAAAAATATATATTTATAAGAAATATTCACAAATGACAACACATTTGTGTTCTTATCTTATTTTTAATGCATTCATACTTTAAAATGTTATATTCACCTCAAACTAATGATTTTCAGTTTTATAGCTTTGTTTTGAAATTAGTTTTACTAAATAGTATAAAAGTTTTAACTTGATTGCATATTGTGTGTGTGATTTATTTGGATACTGACTGAACTCCTTTTTCCAATTTATTAGCAACCTCAAATAATTTTCCTCAGATTAATGTAATAGTATTCATCATGATAAATTATAATCATATAAATAGAATCTTTTTGAGCACTGTTACTTTCTGGTGCTTTATAAGTATTACATTTAATTCTCACAACAAGCTGCAAATTAGATATTACTAACTTCTCTTTTAAAAGTGAGAAAACAAAAACTTATAGAAGCTAAATGACTTAACTACTCCATAAGTCATAAATCAAATATCTGGTTCCAAAGTATGCATTATATCTTCCCTCCAATTTCTTCAAAAAGCACTTGCTTTCTTTGGATATATGTGAGAATTGATTTACTATATTGTTTTATTAATACAGCTTCTAGGGTCACCTGGGTGGCTCAGTTGGTTAAGCGACTGCCTCCCACTCAGATCATGATCCCAGGGTCCTGGGATGGAGCCCCACATCTCCCTCCTCAGCAGGGAGCTTGCTTCTCCTGCTCCCTCTGCCTGCTGCCCCTCCTGCTTACGCTTTCTCTCTGTGTCAAATAAATAAATAAAATCTTAAAAAAATATATAACTTCTAGGTACTGTTGTGAAAGGACACTATGAGGCAATGCTTTGTGTTCATTTAATTGTTTTATCTCAAAAATTAAATATTTTTGCATAACTAAAGCATTGTTTTCTGCCCCATATTTCTAGGTCATTAAACTGAATAAACTTGTTAAAATTAGTTTGCCACATAAGATTATAATAACTATATTGATATTGTAGATGTTATGTTCATTTTATATGTATTTGGGAATTTGTACAGTCATTCCCATTCTGGAGTGTAATTTTATTGATGCTGGAGTTGGTAATGGGGGTGGAAGTTTACTTTAGAGGTGGCAGAAGTGATAGTAGAAAATGTCTCTATTCAAATTTAGTTTTGCTTAAACCATGGTTAGCTCTAGCAGGTTGCACTGAACTAGTTTGGAGCTTCTGCCACCTGGATTTGATGATGGAGCCCAGGCTAGTGTTTGTGTTTTTATTTTTTCTAGGGAGCTATTAATATCATGGAAACAGTATACGCATAGTATGCTTTAATGGTATTTAAACCATCACTACATGACAGAAGTTGGCATCATTAATGCTATTACGCTTACATGAAATTTTTCTGTCACTTGTAATTATAACTTGCAAATATACTTGGTGACCTAGGATTTTTTTTTCCCCCAAGTCTATGTTCTCTATACAGCTGCCTGGGAAGCCTTTTGAATTTAAATGCAACATAGTAGATAATGATACAAACTTCATTTCCAGGTTTCACTTTAGGGAAAGTGCCCCCTGGAAGATAGTCAAATATGTTGTCTGGTGTAGAAAGGGAAGGAATGACACTCCCAGGCAGTGATAGTTTTACATTTAATGCCAGGAAATGGAGATGATTTTACACAATCAAAAATGTATCACACTTGGAACAGTTTAATTAGAAACTTATATAAGCAATTTGAATATCTCAAACACAAGTAAGTTAAGATTATATTCAAAGAAAAGACATGTGACAGGTTGGCATTTTCATCCTCCTGCCTTAAGCAAGAAAAATTTCAGCCGAGATTTCTGACCTTAACATAAACCTCAATATAAAATACAATTCAAATACTGTCATTTCCTGAAGATTTTCAATTATTTTCAGGTGAGGAGAGGTTAAAGGTTTTTTTCTTGGTACTCTGTCCCCAAATAGCTCATACTCTTCCTCCCCTGAGAAATAGAAAAGAATGTAACTTTTTAAAGTAGTTGAGAGGGGAAAAAGAGGAATAGTTAAGGAGAAGAGAGTATGAGAGTGAGAGAAAGGGAAGGGAGTGGGTGAGGAGAAAGTGTGCGTCTCCATAGACAGACACAGGAAGAAACGGTAGCCTGTAAGGAGAGGCCTAAGCGGGCAAATCTGAAGAATAGGAGAAAACAGCTTAAGAGAGAAGAAAAGGGAAAGCAATGCAGAGGGGAAAAAAGATGTAAAAAAGGTTTGGGTCTTATATAAATGGTCTTCAGAGGCAATGGGAGAAATGCTTTCTCCTGAAAGGATAAATTCTGCCCCCCCCCCATCTGCTGGGTTGCATGAGAGATTTCAGGGAAAGAAAGGACCCATATAGAAAAAGGAACCAAGAAATGTTCTCACATCCAAAGACCTACAAAGACTAATTGAGAAAATTCCAGTACATGAGCAGTTACTGCTTTTCGTTCCCTACCACATAGTCTAGGGCTACCTTCGACCTGATTATTGCTGCTCCTTATCCTGAGAAAGTAGAGGAAGGGACAGACGTGCATGTCTGGATTTCCTTTGATCAGATACAGTGCTGGTAGTAGTGGTGGAAGTCACGATTGTAGAGGGCATTCAATAAATACAGAAATGAAAATACTGGTAGATGACATGACAGGCAGGGAAGTAAAATATACATTTAAAAAATTTTCTATAAGAAATAATAACTTCCTCTGTCCATTTAGAAAATGATCCAATGTAATCAAACTTCATTGAAAGTCTCAGTGCTATTATAAAGTATTACAAAATGTTGTGGTCCCAAATCCGTCAATGGTACTCAAAAATCGCACCAAAATGTGCTACCTGGGTCACTTTTATTGCAGTAAAGCCCTTGTTCGAGTTTAAACATAGCTTATGTGCTTGCTGTTACTGTCTCTTTTCGTGACCCCATTTGGCAGGTGGGCTAGTAGGGAAAGGTGGCTATGTGATATCTAGGAAACAGATCATTTTGTTTATTTTTGCTTGTGCAAAAGTGGGGTGAGATTTCATATGTTATGCAAATATTCCGTCATCCTTTCTGGTTACATGCTATACTTGATCCCATTATGTCTTACCAAACTTTCTTGTCAACGGTTTTCCCACTTCTTAAAACTTTTCCAAACTCTCTAAATATTGAGCCAAACTATTGATCCAATGCGTATTAACTGGTGATTGCTCTTACCTATGCTGTCCTTCCTTGAAAAGTGGACAATAATTTACATTGCTTAGATTTTAACCAAAGGCAGGACTTCCTTATTTCTCTTCTGCACAGACCTTCAGAATCACATTGATCTAATAGGCCATTACCACCTGGTTTAACGTAGTGTAAGTCTGGGCCATTATGAAAAACACATTGCAAGTTATGCTCTGCCTAATTAGAAGAGGTGCCATTTCTTAGAACTAAGATAAGGATAGCACATTCTGCATTTATAGGGGCACTGTGTATTCAAACTTTGAATACCTATAGATATCTTTTGTAAACCAGGTATATTTCCTCCTGCTTCAGTCAATTCAACATAGGTATCTTACCTTAAGACTACAGATATAGGTTGAGGGAGGAGTGTCAGTAAGATACCAGTAGGCATGTAGAGAAGGAGACTCACATGCTTCTGCAACTTATTTGTGCCTTCAGGACCTCCCCCAGCCAAAAAACTGATAACACTCAACCCAATAATCGGTAGTGGCTAGACATGTTCCATTAATTTGATTAGATCAATCAGATTATACTAAATTCACAAAGGGAAATTCAGCTTTCCTGGTTTCCTAATATCTCATGCTCAAGTTTATGACTACACAGGGGTCAAAGACTACTTTTCAGAGGGAAAGGAATAACTTGCTCCAGAAGACATGCTTTTCTATAAAACCATATGAATGACAGTGACTATCCATATATTTTGTGTAGAATTTATAACCACCATGCACTCTAGAAGCCAAACATCAGCAGGGTCATAGGAGCCAAATGGCAGTTTTGTGAACACTTCAGCCTGAACTAACACTTAAGACTTCCTTTCCTATGAGCTCCACTCAAAGAAGAGAACTTAGGAGTCCATGTGGTCACTGGGTTGAAGCACAAACCCAAATATTATATATATATTTTTCCAAAGTCTAGAGATCCATCAATTGTAATTTTTTATAGAGATGTAAAAGACAGTATCTTGCTCTTTTTTTGAAGGCAATATCCTAGCATTATTCAAATCACCACAACTGATAAATTAAGTGAAAGACAGTTTTTTTTTCTGATAATTTATATTCTACATACATATGTATATTAGCAAGCAAATTTAGGATATTTGCTCTTCTTAAACTTTAGGACATAGCAGCATGAAATCATCAATGTCATATATCAAAAAAATGTTTCATAGACACTTCAGTCTGAATATGATCTAATGCTGCAGAATTGATGTGTTTGAGAGTTATGACCCTGAAGGTATACTGCTCTTCTGGTCAGGTAAAAGCAAACATTTATTTATAAGAACAGGAAAATAATTCTCCAGATCACTGTGCTGCATAGGAAATAAAAAAAAAATCCCTGTGTTAAATTACACCAGTAAGAAGACTATATGTGGAACAACATATGTAATTGGAGACACTAACTCATTAAACTTATAATAAATTCTTCTCCCTTTCCCCAAGAACTATCTATCTTCCATGAATCCAGTCAAGAAAGTTCAATGAAAATGAGGATGACCACTCCTGCATCTCTAATTTGTTTGATACTGGCACCAGCCAATGCCATCTTCCAGGAACATGGTAATTTTTTACTTGATTTGCTGTTTAGGTAGGGACAAGGTCATAAGTGTTAATTGGTTCTCACTTCAGTTATATCACAGACTTCACAAGATGGGAAACCATTGTGAAGATCATAAAAGAAGCTAACAAATTTTGTTTCTACTACAAAATCAGGATTCAGGGAGTAACAAGTTAGTAAATTTAGATTCCTCCTGAGCTTAACATGAAGTAGATTTTCATCAAAATGCTTTTATCATGATACGTTTGTCTCAGTGACCAGTAAGCTCAATGATATTGTAGAGATCTAGGAATTTGTTATAGGAACAGTACTCTATAGTCTACAAGTCATTTGGCATGTAATTCTGCCAGTTTACTTAAATGAGTTGAGATCTCTTTAAAGAAGACTTGAAGAAAGATTCACAGGGACTGCCTATAAAATAACTGCAAATTTCTTCTTAAAGAGTGTCCAGATTCTATTTCATTACCAGCCCGGAGGGCGGTATGTGAACTGACTTGGAAATTGGATTTGGATGAGGAATTCTCATTGTTATACTTGCTCAATTCATGACCCTGTTCATTATACCTGGGTATCTTCCCTCTTTTACAAATCTAGTGGGTGTTTACTAAGCTGCCTCTTGACTTTTGTTTCAGTAATCCTATGGTCAATTATACACAGCCAGGAGAAGCAAAATGGGTGCTTTTTTACTCAAGTTTCTATCTGTAATTTTACATTCAAATCACTTTCCACTCCTCCAGTATATTATATTCTGCCAGGATCACATTTCTACTTACTGCCGTATCAGTGGCTTTTATCCTTTATCTCTTCCGGGAGAAAGGTTCAGTTTCTCATTAAGCTCCAGGTAACAAAGAATTCCCCATGGGGTAGAAACAGTGAACATTCTATTCTGGTCATAGGTCTTAGGGTGTGTTCCCTTTTAACCATTTCAAGTCTGAAATCAGTAGTTTCATATTGTCTTAGTAAAAGTCTTAAAAATCCCTGCCCTTCCTTAAACTCACAGCTAGTGGAAAGCTACTTTAGAGGGAAGTTCTGTAGAAGTGGAATCACTGTTTTGTTCTCTGCTGATCTAGCATAGGCTCCCTAGTGGCAGAATTTATTACTAAGCAGGTAGGAGTTACTGGCTTAATTGCTCTGTACCCTCTATCGAGATCCATCTGCAATAATCCTTTTCATTTTCTCATACCTTTGATTTTTATTTTTTCCCTAGTTCTTCCCTGTATTACCATTAAAGAAGCCCATGTCTTATGTTTACAGGTGTTCCCCAAAGTTTGGCAATTTTGTATGTGACAGAATAATAAATCCTCTTCAAACCTATAAATGGGGGCATAAAGGATGTGATGGTAAAAGCTCTAGATGGAGAATTAGTGATCTAAATTCAAGTTTCAGCTCTGCTTCCTATTGTTATCTTACATAATTTAATCCCTCAGATTCTCCATTTTCTCATTTATAAATATGAATAATAAGTTGTTTCTGCTACAAAACCAGGAACTCAGAGACTAACAAGTTGGTAAATTTAGATTCCTCCTGAGCTTAATATGAAGTAGAGTTTCATCAAAATGCTATAATCATGAGACATTTGTAAGTCTTAGCTCTGACCAGCAAGCTCCAGTGGTATTGTAGAGATCTAGGTGTTTGTTAGAAGCAGTGCTCAGTAGTCTGCAAATCATTTGATATTTAATTCTGCCAGCTTATCTTAAATGGGCTTTTATAGGAAGCAAATGAGACACTGTTTGTGAATGTGCTTTGTAAATTGTAAATCACTAAAAAAGATACTATTTTGTGTGGCACAAATTGATTTCTTTTGTGCTTGTGAGTTGTTTGGAAAAGTTTATTTCTGTGAAGTAACTATCTAATAATAACTTACCTTTGCTACTAACATAACAAACAAGCTTACCTGGAGGAAACAAATTACCAAAATATCTTGAATGAAAACACTTCTAATTTAATGTATTCTATTGAACTCATCCTTACTTTATAATGCTTGACTTTTGAATCCTTAATCTTTCATCTTCAGATTGAATATGAGGAGAAATATTATTAAGAGAGAAAAAAATAAGAAATAGAAAATATTAAACCTGTTTCACTTATATTTTTTACATTAAATAATCAACATTTTGCAAGCATCAGTCATTCCAAAGCAAGTGCGTGTCTTTGTAGCTACTTTCTTAAAGTTGGTTCATTACTATTTAACAATCATACCAAATTGGAGAGTATATTTGTTCAAATTGGATGTTTCATATTTTACTTTTAGATGTTTTATATTTTAAAAAGTATGTTTTTTATGATACTAAAATAAATTTAAAATAATCATCTATGTGGGGGTGCCTGGGTGGCTCAGTTAGTTAAGCATCTACCTTTGACTCAGGTCATGATCCCAAGATCTTGGGATCAAACCCCATGTTGGGCTCCCTGCTCAGCAAGGGAGTCTGCTTCTCCCTCTCCCTCTGGCCCTCTCCCTGTTCATGCTCTCTGGCTCACTCTCTTACTCAAATAATAAAAAAAAATCCTTAAAATAATTGTCTGTGTTATAAAGTGTACAGTTTAATTGTTTCCCTGTTAAATATCGTTTTTGAGAGTAACCGCAAAAGAAATGACAAGCATCAATTATGTTTAAATACAACATTTTAAAGAAATTTATTTTTTATTATTGGGGTGAAACTGGTATAAATAAGTTTCAGATATGCAACATTATAATTTGATATTTGTATAACTAAGAAATGATCAGCATAAGTCTAGTTATCATCCATCACCATACATTTTTTTAACAACCCAGACATATATATTTAAATATCCAGATATAAGTGAAGATTCATTTATAGTGAACATTGTGTTACCACTCCAATAATACCACCCAACTCCCTTCGTTGGCTAAGATTAAGGACATTGACTGAGAACTGCTAGTGAACTGGGCCCTGGTGGAAAATTCATCCCTCGTAATTCTAAGCCAATCTTCCTCCTAAACATTCAGTTCAGAAACCATGCCTAAGCCAATTGTTATGTTGTATGCCCCCAACAGAAGTTGGCATATGACCCAATCTGTATCAATAAGATTCCTCAAGCAGGGCAATTTTTGCCATCTTGAATAACTAGATACAATAACCTAGTGCATGTCCCTTGTCAGAATTGCAATTTTGTTATCAGTGACTTTTCTTGTTGTTTAAAGCTGTTTAATGTGGATTTTTTCTAAATTCAACTAAAGGTTTTCAAAATAATATACTGTATAAGAAATGAATTAAAATGATGTAGGAAATAAGAAATAATTTTAAGAGTGGAAACAAAGACTCAAGAATAAATGAACACAGAACAATGATTTCAACTGAGACCAGTTTAACATGTGAATTTAATAAATGAATGCTGAATATTTTTAGTTATTAATTTAACATTTATTATTTAAGCTCTGTGCAAAAGAGCATGGCCCTCCTTGAAGGAGATAATAGTCTACTTGAGTAATTTTTTTATTACAAAGTGTCATAAGAGTTACAATGAAAAAGGGGTTTGAAGCATTATGGAAGAGTAGAGAAGGATTTTCTGCCTGCAAGAGGGAAAAACAGAAAATATTTTAAAAGGTAACGAGTTTAATCAAGAATTATGAAAAGGTGAGGTTAATTATCATATGGACTGGTAAGAAAAACTTAAGAAGATCTTATATCATATGTAGCAACCAGAACAGTGATACATAGTGATTTCTGATGTTGGCAAACAGTTTGTTTTGACTGAATAGGATGTTATAGGGAAATTAAGGCAATTGAACTTGACAGGATAGTGGGGAGAACCACATCGTGAGCAAGTTATTGTTTTAACCTGAATGTGATAGTATTCTATTGGATTTTTAAAGAAGGGTCAGATTTTGTTTTAGAAATATAGGAAGCATAATTATGAGCATTTTGTAGTAGGGTTAAGATATGAGTGGTTAATTAAGAAGTTATCACCATTGGGCGCCTGGGTGGCTCAGTGGGTTAAAGCCTCTGCCTTCGGCTCAGGTCATGATCTCAGGGTCCTGGGATCGAGGCCCACATCGGGCTC